>JARYGA010049741.1:0-178480 GCA_030545235.1 Helianthus tuberosus
ATGGATTTGGGGCCGGATATGAAAACACTTTACAACCAGATATAAGTATAAGATTATTCATCCCCGACTCATTACCATCCTTAATTTTCAGTAATGGCCTGAGGTATGTTTAAACACACCTTGTTGTTTAGTTTGGTCCACCTATGTGTTGTCACCTCTATGTAGTACTAACAAGAGTTATTTCAGCCTTTTATGTATGTGAACACACCAAGTGAAAGACAGAATCTTGTTATGGGAATATGGGGTGTCATTTTGAAGTTACAATAGGCCCAATAGCACAATCTCAAGACCAAACAAGTACATTATTTATTATTTAAAAAATATATTTAATTTGAAATATATTAGGACTTGTTTTGCCACAAAACTATGTGATAATTACAACCTAACCCCTTTGCTTACTGCCAACATGGTATAGCTCAGTTGGTCTCAATGAGTTTTTCACTAAGTGGTTTCTTCCTGAGGAGGTCTTAGGTTCGATTCCTACTAAATGCAAATTATGTAAAATATGAGAGAGCATCTCTGGGAGGGATTCGAACTTGGGTTGAGGGGTTTACAAACATATGACTGCCCCTTTGGAGTAATCTAGAAATACATTTGATCTGCGGTTCAAAAAAAAAAAAACCCTTGCTTAGACCACCTGTAGGGGGGGGGGGGGGGGGGGGTTGGCGTTTTCCCCCAAAAAAGCCCCATAATGCCCCTCCGCACTCATGTGCGTTTTTCTTCAAAATTTGGGTTGGGGCGTTCCAAATTAAACGCCGGTTCGAGATTTTTTTGGCCAGTCATGCCACTACACCCATTTCTTCATTAATTTTAATTAAAAAAACAAAAAAATAATTGGTTAATCATTGGATAGATATTATTAGACATTATACCACTACACCTATTTTTAAACAAATATCCCATAATGCTCCATTGCTAACTGGGTCACCACATAACAAATAATACTCAAAGGTTAAGCATTATCTTTCTTCACCACTACACATGTTGTTACGTCCCGTTTAGTTCCCCTATATTGTGACATGGTATTAGTTGTAATTAATGGAAATAGTTGGCTGGAGGCTGGACCATTCCATGGTGCTTTTATACCATTTTAGAATACCAAGATCAATTAATTAATTAATTACAGTATTATTATTATTAAAGAAAACATTTTAAATTTGGTGTTTTATCATCTTTTTTTGTTTTTTTTTTTCGGTAAAATAATGTTTCAGGGTAATAAATTAGTGGTAAATTAGTAGTTACAATAATAACTACTAGTACTTCTAGCAATAAAGGCTGTAACTTTCTTCTTTGTTTGCATGAACTAATCCTTAGAACAATAAAAATATAAAAAGTTATTATGGTAAATAAAAAATTTAGAAGCATGGAAGAATAATATCTGAGTCTGTAAAGCAAAAAATAAAAGAAAAGAAAACAAAAGAGAGTTGGGAAAGAGGAAAAAGGACCACTCTATAATTTCAAATACAGTAAACACAGAACAGAGGCTATACACCTACACTCTTGTTCAGTTGTTCAACATTTACTGTCTTGTTGCCAATGATCCTTTGGTGGAGTGGTGGAAGGATTGTTTGTCCTCAATAGAGGCGGCGGTTCGATCCCCACCCACCGCAAAAGGTGAGGTCAGGGGGTTTTTCCTTTGCCATGTTGCGGGGTTTCCTCCTGGGACGGCTCGGGTAAGACTAGCCAATGATACCTCCGCCGTTAGGAGTGTTTGAGGGCCCGGAGTAACCTGCCCTCGGATGGTCTCCGTGGTTCGAACCCGGGGTTCCGAATCCAGTAAAGGTCCTTAGGACCGCTGGACTGTGTCGCCGTTCAAAAAAAATTTACTGTCTTGTTTACTCTTTATCAGCTTTTTAGTTTTTATCATCAAGACTAATTTCACACATTTCTAACTTCATTACCTTTGTTTTATTTTGTCTCTTTATGTTACAATTTTCACATATTTATTAAATAATTTCAATATTTTTTTTGAACGGCAAATTATATTAACCACAAGGAAAAATGACAAGTTTTGTCCTTTATCTTAATACCACTTATCAGACGGTGTTATTTTTAACGAATTTAACAAGTTTTGCCCTTTACAAGGAATTTTTGTTGTACGTTTTGTCCTTTAGGCTTAACCCAGTTAGATTTTCTTGTTAAATCTTGTCACCCAAGGGTATTTTAGTCTTTTTACCCATTTATTTAATATTATTTAATAGAATAAAACAAAATATTTTAGGGTTGACTCTTGAAATAAATGGATAAAAAGACTAAAATACCCTTGTGTGACAAGATTTAACAAGAAAATCTAACTGGGTTAAGCCTAAATGACAAAACATGCAACAAAATTCCTTGTAAAGGGCAAAACTTGTCAAAATTCGTTAAAAAGGACACCGCGTAATAAGTGGTATTAAGATAAATGACAAAACTTGTAATTTTTCCTAACCACAAACACACTAGCGAGAAGCCAGGCCAAAACAAAGAATTTCAATATTAATATATATTATCACCAAGGGTGTTAATCGTGTCAGGTTGAGTTGTTGAACACTTGAACCTACTCATGACCCGTATATTTATTCTTGTAAAACACTACATCGCTATCCACTAAATTATAAAAAAATCATTTGCTCTTTAGGGGGATCAACAAGGGGGTAAAAAAAATTTGAAGAAATTTTATGTGGAACATAAGTGTAAAAGATCACAAATTTAAGTTATCTGGATTTTGATTAGTCATCAACTGCCAAAAGAATTTAATTGGGAAAATATTGAAAAAAAGTATCTATTAAATCCACTTATAGAGGTTTGGTTAACTTAATGTTTTCTGAATAATAAATTTGAAGTTTTTGTTGGATTTAGTTTTGTATTTGTCTGCATTTGATGATAAAAAATAAAAAATACTTGTTACATTTAGAACTAGTTTTTATACACTCGGTTAAGTCTAATAAGGATAAGATATAGCATGTAAGTAAACCGCACCTCTACCCTACAGCATAGAAAGACTCCTTTTAAAGAGATCCCGGCTCAATTCAACCACATAGTATGAACATTATCCATATCAACACAAAGTCAACAAGTCAACTTTGAAAGTTTATTTTTTTATTAATTCTGATAAGCTTTTTACAAAACAGTTAAATTTGTGGGAAAATGTATTTCACTAAGCAGGTTGGTAGATTCTGCATATTGATATCAAGGAACATTTTTATAAGAGAATATTGCAATTCTCTTATGTTAAAAACCATATATGATTACAATAAGTTTCTTGAAAAGTCCAAGTGTGCTAAAAATATGGGGATATAAGAAACCAACTCAGAACACACGCGGGAACACACACACTTATATATAGTGCCGGACTTCGGATTTTTTTCATGGGCCGGATAATTTTGAGTAGGGCTGCAAACGAACCAAACGTTCAGCGAACAGTTCGTAAACCGTTCGGCGGGAAGTTCGTTTGTGTTCGTTCGTTTACTAAACAAACGAACACGAACAAGAAATTTCGTTCGTTTAGTTAAATCAACAAACATGAACGGAGGTCGTGTTCGTTCGTTTATGTTCGTGAACGTTTGGTAACGTGTTCGTTTGTGTTTGATACTTCATTAGTGTTTTTAGTTTTTATATTTATTTAAATACTTCAAAATTCCGACAAATTAAATATCTAACAAGTGTCGGTGTATTATATATTTTGTTCATGAACAATTGTTTGAGTTCGTTTGTTTCCATTTTTTGTTCATGAACCTTAGTTTGTGCTCATTTGTGTTCGTCAACGTCCGTTGCCTAAAATTAACAAACAAACACAAACGAACACGAACAAGTTCATTTCCTTAACAAACGAACACGAACATTAAATCTCGTTCGATAAGTGTTCGTGAACGGTTCACGAACACATATATTTCTTAACAAACGAACACGAACAAGGTCTTCTTCGTGTTCGTTCGGTTCGTTTGCAGCCCTAGTTTTGAGTGTCGGTTGTTTAAAATAAAAAAAATTATTGTTTTTTGGTTTGGTCTGGTCAGGTCACATAATAAAAGGATTAAACCAAATTTTTGGGCCCCAAAATTTGTAATCCTAAGTGTCAAAGCGGAAAAAACTAATACCGAACCGAACCCAATAACCCATGGTGAAAACCAAAAACCACAAAACCCAAAAAACCAAAACCGAATGGTTTTTTTCTTAAACTCAAAAATTGAATTTTGGTTCAGTTTAAGTCCAAAATTGACCCATGCACACTAAAAGTAGTAGGCGTCTCAGCAAAATCGTCAATTGAGTTTTTAGTTTAAAAGTTGACTTGTGGGTGGAGAGTGGTTAATCAGAAATGTTGCTTTCTCATTTTTTTTATTGGGTGCTACTTTCTACACCTCCTAATTACTTTTTACACCCCACTCCACTCACATACTTACAGGTGGGGCCCGCGTGGGACCGGCAGTTTTCCTCTCACAAGGGGGGTATAATCAGGAGGAGGGGGGTGTTTAGAATAAGCCTTTTTAATTAGGTTATTTTTGTATTGTTGACTAGATGAGCTAAATGGTGTATTATGGGCTTAATTGTTTAAAAAGGTTATGGGTATTTGGGTTCAATGGTTAATGAGTTTAATTTAAAATGACTCTTTTGTTTAATTGTATAAAATGAGCTTGATTGTTTTATATTTGTTAATTAATTTATAACAGGTTTACATGATTCTATAACCGTAAAACCCTAAATGATTTTTTTGGGCCAGTATTAGTTTTTTCATGGAGTCGTTACCAAAATTTATTGACGGTAGCTCGAGTTTAAATCACATATATACTAAAAAAATAATAAATCTTCGGGTGCGGTTGCACCCCATCCTTTCAACCTACTTACGCCAATGCATGTATAGGGCGAAAAATAGTTTAGTTTTTTTCTCAATAGTTTATATACATTGCTTCTTACATACATATGCTAAGGTTATCCGCATATAAAAACCGGGGAAGGATCCACTAAAAAGTGGATTTTGCGTAGCTTAAGAAGGATTGTGATGATAACATGTGACACACCTAATAAGTAGGAATGAAGGGCATTTTGGTACTTATAAATAAAAGTGAAAATGATATGTGACACCCCTTTTGTTTTTTAAAAATAGAACAAAAAAAAAATGGGTTAATGGATTTAAACACCCCCAACTATTGCCATTTGGCCGCTGGCACTCTCAACTTTGACTTTGGCTCACACCACTCCCAACTTAACACTTGGGTTGCTATGTCACCCCGTCGTTAAATAAACACTAACTGGGTTAGTTCTTTTTGCTGATGTGGCCAATATTTGCTAACGTGGCACGCTGATGGATCCAAATTTGCTGACGTGGCCATTATTTTTCAACTTACATTTTCATCCCCAAAAATTTCCCTCCCAACCCAATCCAAAAATTTGAACTCCCGCAAAAAAAAAAAATTAAAAAACAAACATTACATCTCTCAAATCTGCAACCCAATCTCACAAACTACTTCCCAACCCAATCTCATAAACTCTCAAAAATTTATGTACATGGTGTTGAACTTCGGTTCGGATTCAACCGTCATCTTCTACGGCGAGATCCGTACATAGTTCAACCGTCATCTTGTCCCTCAAACTAATTTCAGTCAAAGACTGATCGGCGGTGATGAACAAAGGTTCGGATTCGAAGGTTTCAACATCAATTAACAATCTACCTACTGCTCAAGCGACCTGAGGCGCCGCGGGGGCGGCCATGACCATTATAAAGACACCGATGTTGATAACACCGGGTACAAAAATGTTGGCAACAATGCGGTAGAGGCTGCACGACGGCGATCTGGGCCAAGATAGAAGTTACTGGAATGGTGAGGGCGGCCCGCTCTATTCGCGATTCTCCTCCGGTGCCGGCGCATGTGAGGTGATTTCCGCGATTTGGGTGTTGTTGAAAACTGTTCGAACAGTTTGTTACAGATCTGCACTCGTTACGAATCAAGTGTTCACGTATCGACATATTAGTTTGTCGAATCTGATTCGTAAATCTGAATCAAGTGTTGTTCGAACAGAAACATTTTTTACAAAGCCAACAACTTCTACAAACCTAGAACATCGTTTAAGAACCCAGGCTGTTCATATGAATCTGATGTGATTTTGAACGAACAAAGATATTATTTGATTCGTGCGTGTTCATTAGGATCGATGTTTGACAATTTGTAAAGTTTGACAGTTGGATTGTATTTGAGAATCAAAGAAATTGTTATAAATTCTTTTGGGGGAAATTAATAGAAATTGAAGTTTAATGCTGAGTAAAACTTCTTACGTAGGGGAAATGTGATGAATCAGCATGCCACGTCAGCAAGTTTGGATCCATCAGCGTACCACGTCAGCAAATATTGGCTACGTCAGCAAAAAGAACTAACCCAGTTAGTGTTTATTTAACGACGGGGTGACACAGCAACCAAGTGTTAAGTTGGAAGTGGTGTGAGCCAAAGTCAAAGTTGAGAGTGCCAGCGGCCAAATGACAATAGTTGGGGGTGTTTAAATCCATTAACCCAAAAAAAATCTAGTACAAAAAAATCTAGCATAAAAAATCTAGTACAAAAAATATAGCACAATAAATGTAGTACAAAACAAAAAAAATATAGCACAAAAAATCTATTACAAAAAAATATAGCACGAAAAAATTTAGCAAAAAAAATGTAGTACAAAAAAATCCAGAACAAAAAATTGAGAAAAAAAAATTTAAGACAAAAAAATTTAGCACAAAAAAATTAGCAAAAAAATATAGTACAAAAATTCAGCACAAAAAAATGTTATACAATATTGAAATACAACACATTTTAGTGGGTTTTTTTAATTTTTATATTTTATAGGAAAAATTACAAGTTTTGTCCTTTATCTTTATAGTACTTTACAGGCGGTGTCCTTTTTTTCAAATGTTGACAGGCGGTGTCCTTTATAGGGAATTTTGTTGCAAGTTTTGTCCTTTGAGCCTAACCCAGTTAGATTTTTTTGTTAAATCTGATTACCCAAGGGTATTTTAGTCTTTTTACTTATTTAAAGGACAAAACTTGTAATTTATTCTTTAATTTATAAATATTAGAATATCTCTCTCTACAAAAACACACAATTCTCTCTCTCTCTTTCTCTCTCACATTTATCTACCACCACCATCTCCCACCTCCCACCATCCGCCACCCTTCTCAACTGTCATCCACCACCACCTCCCACCACAGTCATCTGCCGTCGCCCCTGTGTACCACAGACCTCCATCGCCTCCCCACCCCCAATTAAACACCCATTCAAATGTTCTCCACCTCCATCGCCGCCCCACCCCCAACCAAATCTGTTCGCTGATAACCAAATCTGTTCAACCGGCTGGATTTATTGCTGTTCAACCGCCGCCATCACCGTCTTCACCCTCTTTGAACCTGCTCCATCATCACCATATCAGCAAATTTGCAATGAAATTCCTAAAATCCTTTAAAATACCAGACAAATGAGGTTATCAATATAACTATTATAAGTAAAACTAGTTAATGAAATTCCTAAAATCCTTTAAAATACCAGACAAATGAGGTTATCATCAATATAATTATTGGTAAAACTAGTTAACACACATCATATGATCCCAAATGTGTTAGTATCACACTCAAATCAACCGATTCACAATGAAACTCCTACAATTCTAAAAACCTAAATCTCGTTAAACTACCGGAATAACAATAACAGATAATAATTTATACAATGCTTAAATAGAACTCACTCACCTCTTTATCTTTCGGAACAGGTAATCCATCAAAGAGCCCCATAGCTCAAACAACTAGACACACAAATCGAAATCAAAACAGGTCACGTCACGGCAACAATTCAAAATTTCTGCAAGTAAACAACAGATCAATTATACACGAATTGCAATCGCGTTTGAGGGAAAAAAAAACCGTTGACGAACGGAGAAGAAGATGTATTGGCGATTGTTTACCGGAAAATTGTACGGAGGTAGCTGTGATCGGAAGATCTGAACGGAGAAGATAGAGGCACTGGCCTGATGATTAGGAACTAGATGTGTTTAAGTTTAACCATGGTTAAGTTTTTGAATAGATGAGAT
Source organism: Helianthus tuberosus (assembly GCA_030545235.1). NCBI lineage: Eukaryota > Viridiplantae > Streptophyta > Magnoliopsida > Asterales > Asteraceae > Helianthus > Helianthus tuberosus. Next base: position 8,033 of record JARYGA010049741.1, read on the forward strand.
GAGTCGTATGACCCACCGGACGGACATCAGGACTTTGTAACTTTCTACCGTAAGCGCGTCTATGGTTATGGTGGTGGCGGCGGCATATGGTGGTGTTGATGAAGACGGTGGTGGTGGTGGTGGCAACATATGGTGGTGGTGGTGGTGGTGGTATGTGAACTGGTGGAGGGAGAGAGAGGGGGAGGGGGGATAAATATCTGTGTTCATTGTTATACACACATATATATGTATTTTTTTTTTAAATTTTTTAAAGAATAAATTACAAGTTTTGTCCTTTAAATAAGTAAAAAGACTAAAATACCCTTGGGTAATCAGATTTAACAAAAAAATCTAACTGAGTTAGGCTCAAAGGACAAAACTTGCAACAAAATTCCCTATAAAGGACACCGCCTGTCAACATTTGAAAAAAGGACACCGCCTGTAAAGTACTATAAAGATAAAGGACAAAACTTGTAATTTTTCCTATTTTATATAACAATATGGTACTCAAATTAAAGATAAAAAGACGCTCGATATTTTCTCATAATCATCACATAAAACAACAAAAAAATCAATAAAGAAACCATAGTAGTTCTATATCGGAATTCTGGCGTAATATGGGTCGGTCCAGCCGGAATTTTAGTTTTTCCTGCAAAAAATGTCGTCCGGTCGTGAGCAGTGGCGTCAAGTCGCTGGGAGTTTTTTTTGGGGCGGGATTTGGAATTGAAATGGGTGGATGAGTTTGGCTTATTTTGTTTAGTTGAAATTTATTTGGGTTGGGTTGATAAAAATAGATTAGGTTTTGATTGGGTTAAGTAATTAAGTGAACAAGTGGTTAAAGAATAATTATATAGGGGAATGTTCATTTGAGAAGAAAATTAAATTAAGAAGAAAAATAACAAAGGGTACAAATGTAAAATATTAAATAGTTTTTCTCTCAACTCATTTATTATTTTCTTTAACTAATTAATTAGTCATAAACACTATCATCCTCCACACTTTAATTTTTGTTTACACACATCAAAATTTATCATACACGTTTTGAAATTTATCATACACATATTGAAATTTATCATACGCAGCTCGTAATTCATCCTACACATCTCGTAATTTATACTACACTTTAAATTATATATTTTTTATTTTTTTGAAAAATATGTTTTTTTTTAAATAAGTTACAAATTTAATGTAGTTAGCTATTTAAAAGGAAGACTACCAATTAATGATCCATCTAAGTTTACCAATATACTCTTACACTAATATTAAATATAAAAATTAAATGAATTAAAATGAAGCATTTTTATTTGTTGAAATTTCTTCTTTTTTATTGTTACAAAAAAATTCTTCTCATTTGAACCCTCCACTAATTATATAAATTGTGTTATATACTTATATATTAAATAATAGTTATTGTTTATTTTTTTATAAATTCATAATAATTTTTTTCTAAATGGGGCGGTTGAAAATTTTCAAGGGGTGCGATTGACAATTTTCAAGGGATGCGGTCGGGATTTCCGGCGAAAAATAACACTAAAAATAATATTTTCAAGGGGTGCACCCGCCCACCCACGCCGTGGGCTGGGTACGCCCATGCTAGAGAGCCCTCTCGCACAATAGATCCCCAATTTAAACCCCTCAATGAGAAACCTTTATCACCCAGACTCGAACTTGAGACCTGGAGGGGAAAACTCACCCGGGCCCACCATAGGTAGAACTTAAATACACGTGGCCACCACTAAAGCACTAGTGATGGTTATATACAACTCGATACAACTCAATATTTGTATACGAGTCGTATATTCTTTGTTGTGTGAGATGTCTATATATGGCTCGTATATTTGGATACGGGTTGTATAGTTCATATAAAGAATAATATACAACTCAAATATTTGTATACGAGTCGTATATGTCATGTAAAAAAGGATATACAACTCGATATTTGTATACAAGTCTGAAGAGGTATGGTCCCAAATCAGTGCACACATGTCAAGGACCACGCCACTTTTTTTTTCAGCTTGGCGCCTACATCAGCAGAATGCATCTAAAAGCTTCTGGAAGAAATCTCAGGTGACAAAAAAGATGCTCCTCCGGACATAAAGGACAACAGGTGTCACCAATGGATGGACGCCAATTGGACCTGTAAAAGATCTGGAGGACAGACCGACAACCTCTGCCAGAATACGCCCAGCTAGACAAATAGGGGCGCGCCACGTCACGCACTACCCTGGTGACAGCAGAGGAGAGAAAGTGGATATTCCCCTTGGTCGGACAGCTGGCGCCCAGTGGCTAGCTGGCAGGTCTCCTCCTCCTTCATCCTTCGGCTATAAATAGAGGACTCCTCCTTCAGGTTTCAGGATTCTGCTATTTCACCATTTTACTCTTAACACACACTATTCTCCTCAGAACAGTACTTATTCTCACACTGGAGGGTGGTCATAAGGAGAACCCCCTTATTCCCCTCCTTGTGGCAAGTCACCGGTGTTTTGTTTTGAAGGATTCCAGCTAACGGCGAGTAGAGGAAGAGATTGAACCATAATACACGAGACAGTTCAGCTGGGGTAACCTTCTGTTATCCAGTGTCTCATCATTGGCGCCCACCGCATTTTTTCACAACCATTTTCATCTCTTTTCTCTTCAAAAACACTCTTCAATGGCTGAACCAAACCCCTCTCTTCACTTCGAACGGAGAAAACTCTTCGTTTGGACCGGCAACGGACACCGTTCACGTCCAAGGCCACCAAAGGGACGAGACCGTTAGAGAAGGGTTAGCAGGTACTGAAACACCAGACTTTTTTGGAAGTGCTTCCCCGGGTAATTAATCAAGTAACTCCCAGCACTCAAAACCCAAACCATGGTGCAGGCCCATCAGCACCATCAGCTCCAACACAACCAATCATCTCTGCACGATTGGGATTACCAGAAGGAGAAACTCTCACTTCCTGGTATACCAAACAACAAGCAACTCTGAACTTGGTTTACGCACAACCGAGCGCACAACAAGCATTGCTCCAAGCACAAGCCCAACTGACGTGTGTGCGGGTGTGTATATTTTTAGTTTATTTTTAGCTCTTTTTACTCGCCGATTTCAAGTTTTAAATTTATAAAACACGATATTCTACTATAACTCTACACACACGCTAGGGCAAGTATACCCATCGCGGACCTAGTATAGTGATGGCAAGATACCGAGGTCCTCCAAGGACACAAGAGCTTTTAGTACCGGCTTATCGTCAACGTCTAATCAAACCAATTTTTGAGAAAAGATTTTTTAAGCTAACAGAAAGATAAAAACAGAAAATAAAAATAAAATAAAATAAAAATGAGAGACAAGAAAGAATCAATTGGATCCAACTTATCTTTCATGTTCCCTTTTGATGATTTTCGCACTTTGGGCATTTTAAGAGATTATCTTAGTTATAGTAGTAGACCCCTTTTTTAGAGGCGACGTTACCCTCAACCTACTGGTTTGAGTCAGCAAGAATACAATCCCACTAGGTTGGAATATTGAAAGATAATTAAGTAAGTTATTAATGCAAAACGTGGTGGACTCCTCGTAAAAGGCGACGATCACCCTCAACCCGTTGGTCTGAGTCAGCAGGGATACAATCCTCGCAGGGTTGGTTTAATGTTTTAATAAAAGTTTAAGAATAATGGATTTAAGATTTTTGCACCTCTCCCGTGGTGGGTAATGCCCGCTCCGACTCGTGAGATGTTACTAGGCTTGAACCAGGTTCTCGCAGGATCTATACACTGAACGAGACATAGAATTACCCAAACCACCCTTCTAATCTCCCTTTCGGGTTAATTAACATGCTTTATATAGACCGTAAAGACATGAACATGTTGAGTAAACGAACATATGAAGAATAATTGAGTAAATTTGCCTTCAATATAAAAAAACTAATTATTAACGTCATTAATACATAACCAATTAAAAAGTAGCCAAAGATTGGAAATCATAAAAGAAATACATAAAAAAAAGTATTCACCAAGTGATGTAAGAATTTAGCCAAGCATGGCCTTTGTTTGACAAAGATTCTTATAATCAATCTTGGATCCCGAGACTACACACACATTCTAAATATGAAAAGATGGATGATGGTGGTGGTTGTGGATGATGGTGTTGTAGTGGTGGTGGAGTGGTGGCAAGTGAGAGAGAAGTGGTTTGCCAATGGGTGAGTTGAAGTGGAACCAAGCTCTCATATTTATAGCTGTAAACAGAAGCTTCAGCACGTCCCGTGCCCTCCTGGCACGTCCCCGTGCTCATCTCTCTCTCTTCCTCATTAACTTCTTGTTAGATGTTGTACTAACACGGCCCCCTGTGTCAACGGCATGACCCGTGGCCAAAGTATTTGCTATACTATTGAAGATTTTGAAAATTTTTGAGTTGACCACGTCTCGTGTTGGCTTAACACAGCCCTGTGTTGGCTGCCATTTTTGTCTTTTGCAGTTGTCTTTTTCTTCTGCCCATTATCCATCTTCGGACACGGCCCGCGTTGGGTAGACACGACCCCGTGTCAGCCTTCTGTTCTTGTTATTTTGAGGTTTGGATGTGAATTGGGACTTGGCAATCTGCAGCAATTCCTTCTTCTTTGCATTTATGTTGGATTTTGCTGTCCTTTTGCTCCTTTTGCAAATTTAAGCTCTTTTATCCCTGAAAATATAAAAGGGACGAAAACACGAGCTATTTCCAACATCAGTACTAAAAAAAGGTTGCTTTTACGCTGTATTTGACACGATTTTTATGTTGTATTTCAATCACATCACCAACAGATTCCTTTTGTAACTCCAGAGCAAAGACAGACGAGTACACAGACTCCGCAACATGCGCACGCGCGCACACGGACCCAGCAGCATGAAAGATCATCTACGATAAGGAGGCAAAGTGTAACACCCTGAAAACGGGTTTGGTAATCAAACCACGTTAATACTAAAAGATGGGTAAAGTACCGTTAGTGGTGAAATTTACCCGGTAAATATTAGGAAATAAATAAATAAATTTGATGTTGATTAAGAAGGAGGATAAATACTTTGAGAAAACAAAAGTATGCAAAAGGCCCGAGTTAATGGGACTTAAAAGGATAAAACAAGTTATGACTTCCCAAACCCATTAAGGTAACTAGGAATAATTAACCTAGTTAATTAGAGGGAATGTTACTTGAAATAAGTAGGTTGTAACCTACTTAATACTTAACCAAACATGAGGGACCAAAGTTAGATAGTTGGAAAAGTTTATATATTAAAAACAAAATAAAACACACACACACACTAAGTGTGTGCGTGTTCTAGATCAACCAGGAGAGCTCCATGGGGGCTCAAACCCTAAAACTCAACAAAATCTTCAAATTGGAGGACCAATCGAAGGCCAAATTCGAAATTGATTACATATAAACGATCACCAAGTCAAGGGGATCGTAAGGTATGTCGAATTTCTAACATTCATGAAGTTGTGAAAATTTGTTAACTTTGCATGATACGATCAATGTGTGAATCGTAGAGGTTATGGCCGAATTAATGAAGTGTGATTGCTTAGGAACAAACCTTAAGTAGAAATTTGAAGTAAAATTGCTATGACTTGAATAATTTGATGATTTACCACACTTAGACAAGTGGGTTTTGATTATGTAGTGAAGATGATGATATACATATGTTTAAGATCATCATATTTGATAGTAGAAACAAGACACTTAAACAATTTGCAAGTTTGAGTATTTGATCATACATGATAGAGGTTGAATTTTGATGTTAATATTGGTAAAAATGACTAGTTATGAACTAGTTAGTAAATGTGTAAAATTATGCCCATTAGGTGTTTGTTAAAATGCCTAAATGAGAACTAAAGTGTTGAAATTCGAGTGAAACGCACATTTGAATAATATGGCGAATTATGAGAAACATGAAGCGATAAAAGTTCTAAACATCATGTTGATTTAGACTTAATTGTGTAAACCATGTGATCGAAAGTAGTTAACTTTTGATAAGTTAAGCTAACTAATGATGAAAGTTTCGACATAGAAAATAAGTAAGGTGGAATAGTCGTGATTGTTAATGACTAATCTAACCACCTTGTAAATGTTGACAATAGTTTGACGCTTAACGAGCTAGGTGGAGGCTTGGAAAAGAAGCGGTCAAACGAAGCAAGTGCGAGAAGAAAATCGTAAACCGGATGAGAGGTAAGTGAAACTTACACCTTTTGTAGAATACTTATTTATTCTATAAGCTATAAACTTGATAAAGATAATATTGGGAATATCGATTCTGACGCAATTGATACGGGTCGGAACAAATATAAACGATAAAAACCATGGTTTATGGTAAAAAGGGCGAAACGGTAAATTGGTCACGTAATGACTAAGAAATTATGTGTTTTCGATAAGATTACCTTGTAGTTTAATCTAATATTGATAAAAAGGTAAAAATGGAAATTTGGTCAAGTGTCGACTAATATAAACCGAAGCTAAAAAGATACCCATGGCGCAAGCCAAAATGGGCTAAATAAGTAAGAAAAGGGAACTAATGAAAGTAAAAATCCGAAATGGTTCGGATGGGTGAATTGGGAATTAAAACCATGTTTTTATTCTAATTTATGTAAATGTTTAGTTTTATAGCCCAAACGGGTCAAATGGTGATGATAGCATCATTTGACAATATCGACTAATGTGGTTGTCAAGTCGTATGTTAACAGGAGCGAATAGCAATTTGGATAATTGCGACACCATAGAATATTGGTTAATTAACGTGAGCTATAAAACTGGTCTATATGGTGACTCGATCCAGGTACGCATATATATAGAATTATAGTTAAAAATGCAATGTTGGTGAAATACCTTAGCAAAAGGACCTTTGTCGTAAAAGGAGGAAATAAATTGACGAAAACGCCCTTGATAGGTAAATCGGGCAAACGACCCTTAGAGGTCGTTTAGATACTAGTATTATGATTATGTAACTCTTAGACACATGTAAGAGTTGTATGCATAAATCTTGTGGGTCAAATGCCTAAGAAAAGGGTCAATCACGTAAAATGACTACCCTAAGGGTAAAATTTAGGATAACGGTCAATTATGTTAAATCCACCACAAAAATAGTTGTGGTGGAATATAAGAGGCTATTTAAAAAAAATGAGAATACGAAGTGTAGAAAGAGAAGAGCGAGTTTGATGCTATAAATGTACACAAGTCGCTCTAAACGGGTCAAAACGAGTATGTATGCAAAACGGGTTAAGGTTGCATAAGAAACTCGTAATTTGAACCTTGAAAATTAGTAAACTGATATACCATGATGTCCATGGTATTTTAAAGGTAATAAACAAGTTTGTTTGATAAAATCACAAACGGGTCATAATTGAATTTCAAGCCGAGAGCTTGAAATCGAACATTTTGAGAATTCAGATGTCGGGTCCTTACTCCATGAGATGGAGAATTAAATTACGAACACGTAGGAAAAAGAATCGCGTAAAACGGATAACCTTTTAAAAAGTTATGACACTTTGAAGTTTATTTTTCGATTAAAACTATAGCTGGGCAACTGCAGCAGCAAGCAAGCAACATTCTGTCGAAAATGGGGCGTGGCGTCGTGCGACGCCCCTAAATTCCGAAAATTGTTTGAATTTTGGTTGTTTTGACTCATGAAACTAGTTTTAACATGTATTTAACTTATCAAAACTAACTTTTATGTTGGTTTTGAATTTAGGTGATCGAATTATGCACACAAATAAAGATCAAGCTCGATGAAGAACCGAACACACGAGATTAAAGCTTCCGCACGTTGTTTCGTCGTCATTTTAAACGACAAATCCGTACATATTAAATTGTATTATTTTCAAATTGTAAAAGTTTTAATTTACCCGTATTATTCAACAATATGTGCATATAGTACATGTTTATTTTTCGTAATTTATATGAAAATCGTTATTTAATAGTAAGGGTGTTACACAAAGCGCGAATGACACGCGCGATACATATGGTGAAACAGAAAGCAACCACGAGCAATACACTCAACAACAGAAGAAACCCCCATTGCACAGCTGACTAGGCCCACGCAACATCCACAAAGAATGGGAGTACTACAATGAAGAAGAAGGTTCTACTTACAGACAAGAATAAACTTCAGTATTCAGCAGGCTGCCACCAAACCACGAAGCGTACAGACCCCGCGCGCGCGGGGTACAATCTAAATGCTGAGCACGATTTCACTTTAAGCTACCGTCCCGAGGGCGTAGCTGACAAATCCAAATTTGTTAGAGAAATTGCCATGGCTCCATTAGAGAAGACAAAGAAGCCACACAACGTGGGGAAGTACAATGGCCTCACAGATCCGGATGACCACCTACAAGTCTTTATAAGCGCATGCGTTGTAGGAGAGTGGTCATTGACAGTCCGGTGTCACCTATTTGTAAAAACCTTTGTAGGCACCACGCGCGCATGGTTTGTGTCACACCCCAACCAATGACAGAATCATCGGAATGGGACGAAGATAGATTGCTCATCACACAAAACACTATTGTGACAATATTTAATTCAAAATTGATTTCATAACATAACAAAATTGTCAAAGTACAACATGAAATTACAACATGGAAAACAATACAACAAGTTCAACAATTAAAGTACAAAATCTAGTAATTTCAAACATATGTGTGTTTTATAGTTTAAGACCAAACTATGCATCGTAGGGGCATTTTGGTCATTTCACACATAGTTTGAAAGCTTATTTGGGATTATGAGTTTATAACATGTACCTACTGTAAGAATATTTTAAATAAGTTATAAAATCAGTATGTAACAAGTCTTGGTTGATAAATATGGTTTAAAACCATACTATGCGCCAAAAGGGCGTTAAAGTCGTTAAATGATGATATTTACGATGTTTAATGAAAACTGATGTTATGACCAAGTTTATATGGTTAAAATATGTTATTTAATATAACATACCAGTAGGTAAAAAGGTTTTGCATGAAAATCGTAATTAAAACCATTTGAAGTGCCGTAAGGGCATTATCGTCATTTAAGAACATAATACAAGAACTTGTGCATAAACTCAGTTTGTAAACTGAATTGATATCCCAAATAATTCTAGTTTTATGATATCATATCAGTAGGTAATGAGTTTGGTATAAGAAATTACGTTTAAAACCATTTTAGATGCCGAAAGGGCATTTTGGTCAACTTGAAACATAATTTACGATATTAAACAAAAACTCAGTTTATGATTAGTTTGATAACATCCTTATATGTTATTTACTTTATCATATCAGTATACAAATCATTTGCAAGTTCATTAATGACTAAAACATTGTTTTTAATAAAAAGGGCAAAATAGTCAAAGTATGGCAATATAACGGAAACTTGCATAACACTCAGATTACTATTATGATCATGTAATATAACCTCAGAGGGTTATGCTACATAATAATATGATCATAACGGAACCTTAAATCAGTAGCAAACTAATCTAATTCGGGTCAGAATCGAAAGTCAAAGCAGAAGTCAAACTTCGCGACTTTCGGTTGCGAACCGACCCTAGAACTGGAATTGACGAGCCGAACATGTTTACACATATTATAATAATTATTAACAAGTTATTAAAGTGTTAAAACATAATTTAGAACACCTAAATTATCAGATTATGATTATGTCAAAAACTGACCCGTTTGACTTTTTAATAATAATAACTTTGACCCGTCAATTGACCAAGCAAACGTGATTTTCAGGAGGTGTTCTTTTGAGAGATTAACACCTACCTAATTATGATCACGTAGCCATGTTCGCCTCAGACAATGGCTGGACCATTAAGGTTTAAACCGAAAGTCAAAGCATTTATCGAAAAAGCTTGACTTTCGGCTTTTAAAAGCCTACAAACGAAAATGCAGGAGTTAGGAGCACTTACAAGTGGTCCTAGCATGAATTTGAAGTCAAGAGGAGTGTAACACCCTGCTTATTTGTACTTTCCATTTATAGCATGTCTTGTTCGTATTTCTATTTTTGGAAGTCTTGTGTTCTTGTAATCGTTCTTCCTTTGTAACCGTTGTAAAATCCGAGACTTGGATCATAAATAAAACTCATATTTTGTTAAATGCATGTTATACATACTTTATACATGCTCATACATTCGATTTCGTGAAATAATTGATGCTTATTCGTAATTCTTGGAAACTATGTGCTAAACTTGCAAATATGTGAAACTTATGCATAAAACGTGTTTGGATCGTAAACAAGACTTAAATACGACATTCATACGCTTAATTATATCTGGTTTATGTTCCTCGTACTTAAATTTATCTTAAACTATGCTTTTATGGCTAAAATACCCCTAAAACACATAAAAAGCCCTAAATTGCAAAGTTGAGGGGCCAAAGTGTAATAAAGTGAAACTTCTCCCTCCCCCCTTGTTTCCAGCCACGTAAGCTTACCCATGGGGCTACGTGGGCCATGAGAAACCTCCCAGATCAGTCTCCTCATTTCACTTCGCGAATTTGAGCGGGATTTGGGTTATTTTGAGTTTAAACCGGGCTTTGGGCATTAATTACACATCTAAACCAACCCTAAACACTTCCTTATAAATACCAAGTGCCTCCCAAGTCATTTTCACTTTACAAACACTCTCACAACTCTCTCAATCACTCAAAATCGTAGCTGCAAGTTCAAGTTCGGACAGAAGTATCAAGCTCCACTAAAGTGAGCATAACTTATTCATTTCTTATCCTTTTTTGCTCATTCTTTTCCAGAACACTTGGATCGACCTTAGCTTCGATTCCATGGATATTTTACAGAGAATAAGTCCCTGGAACTCCGGCAAATAGGCTCCAAAGTTCACTGTTTGAATCTGATTTCATTTATCTTTGTTTACACTTGTTTAAACTTGAGTCTAACTCACTCAAACCCACATCCTTATGCTTATAACCACTTCTATGGTTAGTTAGGCTTAAAAACGGGGCTGAGACATTCGAAATCAGAGGTTAAACCTCACATATATTCTGTTTTGTTTAGGGTTTTTAACCCACAAGTGATGTTCAAGCTTCAAGCTTGATGAAGGTGTGATTATGGACTAACTTGGGTTGTCCAACATATAATCCCCACATTACTTGATGATTTCTCATAGTATAGTTGTTTGTTATTCTTGTATTAATATTAGTTCATGACCCTCCTTGTATGTTTTTACATCAAGTGTAGTGGTGAACCATAAGAGGTACCTAAATGGAAGCTTGTTCTTCCTACTTCCTACATGATTTCCATGATACTAGAGGTGCCTAAATGAAGATTAATATTCTACCTCATGCTTGACTATTGGACTTAATAATACATATAATACTTATACATATACATACTATTCGAACCCTTGATGATGAACTTGTGTTCATTCATCAAAATATTAGAATAACATCATCTAAGGCATAAGACTTGTTACGATTCTAATGAGTATATTACTCATGAAAACATTAACCCTTGAGGTTTCATAGTGTTAAAAACAAGTACTTGTGCTAATGGATGATTACTTTCGAATACATATGTTCTTGTGTTTTAACTTCCTAAATCCTTAATCTACTGTTGATCTCCGTTACTCATACACTTTGTTTCTTCGTGCAGAAGGACTTGGTGTTCCTACCTCCAACAACAACTAACTCGCGGATTCACAAGTGAAGACTTGCAAAACCGTGAGTATACTCGCAACCCCCTTTTTATGTTTACCACTTTTGTGGTGTAACATGTTTAGCTATTAAACTACACTTAAACTTATTCTTTATGCAATGCACGAAAACAATCCTTATATATGAATACTATGTTGTGATACTTGATGCTTATACGTGGACCATACTTATGTGATATGTTTTAGTCATTAGCTTTCACTAGCCTCCATTTGACATCTATAGCGCTATAGGAGTAACGCACCTCCCGTAGACTAGTGGTCATGTTGAATTATATCATTTTGTGTAAACAGAGGGTTGACTAGAAATATTGCATGCATGTTAGGTTGATCTTGTATAAACTAAGTTGCCATGTGGATTCGTTTTTAAACTTTTATACTTATACATATTCATAAACTTGTATACTCGCATTTGCTTTTGCATTGAATTGTATTTTAAACATGTTACAGGTTGAGGATTGATGATGCTATGAAAATGGACTAGCAAAGATGCCTAGATACTCACTTAGATCTTTAGGTTTAAAGTGTTGTATCAATTTTGTTATGTTATGTTGAACAATGTTGTTATTTGAATTTCTTGTAATGTTTTGACAATTTGTTTATGAAATGAAATCGGTTGAATTAAATATTGTCGCGAATAGTGTTATGAAGTCTCTTACAATCTCGAACTAGTCCCACTCCGATGATTCCGCCATTGGTTGGGGTGTGACAGATTGGTATCAGAGCCATAACTATAGGGAATTAGGTATAATTTCCATGTTCTACCTAGTCTATAGTAGGAACCATATTTTTGACCATTCTTGATTCTTGCTTAAAATGTTATTCTTCCTACGTTGCTCCTTTCTCTTCCTTTTTGGTCTTAATATTTACATAATGTCTTTCCTAAGACATTTTACACAATACACTTGAAGACTTGAAGACACTCTTTATACAAAAGAGACGAGTTTACCAAAATAGGCGTGAAACCCACAATTTGGTGAACGACTCTCATTCCGCTTATTCTTATTTTTGCACGAAATTTTGCCATTTAGCTAGGAGTGAAATCCACATCTAAATGGTAAATTTCCGATTCAAACTCTAGTGGACCCTCGTCATAGTGTCGAAATTATATTTTGACCCGTCGAGTACCAACCACATTAGGGTACGAACTCGTCAAGTTAGGGGTGAAACCCGCACCTTGTCGATTGAGTCCCATTCCTCGATTTTCGATCTCGCCAAAGTTTCGATTGTTTCAATCGATTAGAGACGTGTAGTAACTGGAAGGGTAAGATACCGTTAATCGCTTCTCGACGAGAGTATCTTACCTATAGGCCAAAGCACGTTTCTCTAATTTGAAAGGACTTTCGATTCACTTTGGAATAGTTGACGTTTCTCTACCCGAAACAATCCTATGTTTTATGAGCCTCTCTTTTATGTGATTCAATTTATATGTGATTTTATACTTGTTACCTCGTTCATTTCAAAACCGTTACACAATTCGCACGTCTCGTGTAATAAAAAAACAATAACAATTCTCGTGAACAAACTAAATTTACACTATTTTTACGCATTCATACGTGTTTATACGTGTTGAATACTTGTTAAATTCATGCTAATTATGTGAAATCATACGTGTTACGTTATGCCTACATGTTTAAAACTAGCAAACTTATTTTGAATTTATGATCAAGTCTCACCCTTTTCCTTCTCTTCCGATTATTTAGATGTCGTCTAACGGTGTTTCCAAGAAAACCAAGTCAAAGAAGGGTTCGACCTCCAACGCCAATTCCAACTCCATGTCACAAAGGGATTGCATGAAATTCATGGCCAAGCAAATGGCTAAGGTCATACCCGATATTGTGAGCAAGATTCAGCCAAACACCGATTCACCACATGGCTCTGTAGATTCGAAGGCCGAAAAACCCAAGCCGACATTCCAATTCAAGCAATTTATGGCTTGTAAACCTCTGGAGTTTATAGGCGAAGATGGCGCTACTACCATGATGAATTGGTTTGACGCAATTGAGCTTACATTCTTGCAAAGTGGTTATCCCGATGAGCTACGAACCTTGAACGCAACTGGAGTCTTCCGCTCGAGGGCACTTGAGTGGTGGACCACCGAACGCAACAAGAGGGGAAATGACGTTGCACATGCGTTACCTTGGGACGAGCTTAAACAGCTTATGAAAGACCACTTTTGTCCTCCTCACGAGCTCCAAAAGTTGGAGAACGAATTTTGGAATCTAACACAAAAGGGGAGCGACATGTATGGTTTGATTACGCGCTTCAAACAGCTTAGTATCCTTTGCCCTGGACAAGTCGATTCCGTCCCCAAAACCATAGCCAAGTTCATTCGCTGTGTTGCACCTTCCGTGACCAATCATCTTGCCTCTGCTAATCCTAAAACCATAGAGGAAGCCTATACCATAGCTACCGAACTTAACAACAATTGTGTCCTTCATGGAACCTTTGACAAGGTTTCAACGAAGAATGCACGCCAAGCTACAACCGACACTGCCACCGTTGAGCCCTCACCCTCCCAATCGTCCAAGAAAAACCAAGGCAAGAAGCGGAAGGCTTCGAGCCAAAATTGTGCGGTCGTCACTCCGCCAAACCCACAACCTTTACAAGCTTTAGCCGCCGTTGCACCCGCAAACACTGAACCACCAAGACAAGGCTACGTTGGATCTCATCCCAAATGTACTACCTGTTTGTTTCATCATCCTACCAACGTACCCTGCCGCAAATGCGCCAACTGTCAGAGGTATGGTCATTTTGCTAACTAATGTCGAAACTTCCCGCAAGCCCAAAACAACCAGAATCAGGCTATCGTTGCAAACCCTGTTCCTAACCAGGCTCAGCCTCAAGCTGCTCCTGTGCGAGCATGCTTTAAGTGTGGCGATCTCAATCATCTCACCAATGTTTGTCCCCAGCGTTATCAGCCTCAACAACAGCAGCAGCAACAACCGCCACAACAGCAACAACAAACTCAACAACCTGCTAGAGGCCGAGCTTTTGTCATCACTGCCGCTCAGGCTAAGAACGCAAACGATGTTATCACTGGTACGTTTCTTGTGAACCATGTTTATGCTTCTTGTCTGTTTGATACTGGTGCCGATAAAAGTTTTGTGTCGCTAGAATTTGAACAATTGCTTAAGTGTAAATGCTCTAACTTGCCAAAGTCTTTCGCTGTCGAAGTCGCTAATGGTAAATCCGTCACTGTTGATTCCGTTCTTTCCAATTGCCCCTTGATTCTCAACGATCATACTTTCTCAATCGACCTTATACCTATGCAAATGGGTAGCTTTGACATCATAGTAGGCATGGACTGGCTTAGGCGGGTTCGTGCTGAAGTTGTTTGTTTTGAAAAGTTTATCCGCCTTCCTCTTCCAAACGGTGATTCTCTACACGTGTATGGCGAGAAACCTTCTCAAGGTCTCAAGCTTATGTCGTGTATCCAAGCAAACAAATGCTTACGCAAGGGTACCTTCGCCTTTCTTACCCATATTGTGTAAAAGAAGGACAAGGGCCCAAGCTTAAGTGGCGTCCCCGTTGTACGTGATTTTCCCGATGTGTTTCCCGACGATCTTCCTGGTCCGCCTCCTGCTCGTTCTGTCGACTTTCGCATTGATTTAGTGCCTGGCGTAACGCCTGTCGCTAAGTATCCTACCGCTTAGCACCCTCTGAGATGCAAGAGCTCTCGAGTTAACTTCAAGAGCTTCTTGATAAAGGCTTTATACGCCCTAGTACTTCTCCTTGGGGCGCTCCCGTTTTGTTCGTTAAAAAGAAAGATGGGTCATTCCGTATGTGTATTGACTATCGTGAGCTCAACAAGCTTACTGTCAAGAACCGATACCCTCTTCCTCGCATCGATGATCTCTTCTATCAATTGCAAGGTGCGACCTGCTTTTCAAAGATCGACCTTCGTTCTGGGTATCATCAACTTCGAGTCCTCGAAGAAGATATACCTAAGATCGCCTTTCGTACACGTTATGGTCACTACGAGTTCGTGGTCATGCCGTTTGGTTTGACCAACGCACCTGCTGTTTTCATGGATTTGATGAACCGCGTGTGCAAAGCGTACTTGGACCGTTTCGTGATCGTTTTCATCGACGATATTCTCATCTATTCCAAGACACAAGAAGAGCACGAGCGACACTTGCGTCTTATCCTTGAACTTCTTCGTACTGAACGTCTATACGCCAAATTCTCCAAGTGTGAATTTTGGTTAAAAGAGGTTCAATTCCTTGGTCATACTGTCAACGAACTCGGTATTCACGTTGACCCCGCTAAAATTGAAGCTGTGAAGAACTGGATCGCACCTAAGTCTCCGTCTGAAATTCATTCGTTTCTTGGCCTTGCTGGTTATTATCGTCGTTTTATCTCTAACTTCTCAAAGATCCCTGTTCCTTTGACCTCTTTGACTAAAAAAGAGAAACCTTTTGTTTGGGGTCCCGAACAGGAGGAATCTTTTCAAACGCTCAAGGAGATGCTTTGTAATGCTCCTATCCTCGCGCTTCCTGATGGTAACGACGACTTCGTCGTATATTGCGATGCTTCACACCTTGGTCTAGGTTGTGTGCTTATGCAACGAGATAAGGTCATCGCTTATGCGTCGAGGCAACTCAAAATAAATGAGAAAAACTATACTACTCACGATCTTGAACTTGGCGCATTTGTTTTTGCGTTGAAGATTTGGCGACACTACCTTTATGGTACTAAGTGTGTGGTCTTCACCGACCATAGGAGCCTTCAACATATCTTCGACCAAAAGGAACTGAACATGCGTCAACGTCGTTCGGTGGAGCTGTTAAACGTCTACGACTGTGAAATCAAATACCATCCAGGTAAGGCGAATGTAGTAGCCGACGCTCTAAGTCGTAAAACTCATGTGAAGGGTATTCGTTGTCTTCAACTCGTTAATGATCTTCAATGATAGCTCAATATGCCTCTATTAACGAAGGCAACCTCTCTGTCGAGATACGAGGCGCTAAGGAACATGAACTCGTGTCTAAATCCAATGGTATTCTATACTATCTCAACCGTATCTGGATCCCTAATCGTGAAAGCCTCTGAGACTTTTTGATGAAGGAGGCACACAAATCGAAGTATTCCGTTCATACTGGCGCTGACAAGATGTACCATGATATGCGTACGTCATACTGGTGTCCTGGGATGAAGAAGGATATTGCCTCGTACGTTGCAAAATGTCTCACTTGTTCGAAGGTAAAAGCTGAACATCAACGTCCCTCTGGCTTACTCGAACAACCAGAGATTCCTGTCTAGAAATGGGAGAGCATCGCCATGGACTTTATCACTAAACTTCCTCGTACTTCTTCTGGTAATGACAGTATTTGGGTGATCGTTGATCGATTGACCAAACCAGCTCATTTTCTTCCCATTCGTGAAGATTTCAAAGTCGAGAAATTGGATAGAATCTACACTAATGAGATCATCTGTCGTCATGGTATCCCCATTGACATCATTTCCAATCGTGGTGCTCGCTTTACATCTCGTCTTTGGCAAACTTTTCAATCTGCTATGGGTACTGTTCTCTACCTTAGCACCGCTTTCCATCCTCAGTCAGATGGTCAAACCAAGCGTACTATCCAAACTTTAGAGGATATGCTTCATTCTTGCGTAATAGATTTTGGTGGCAACTGGGATTCACACTTGCCTTTGATCGAAATCTTGTACAACAACAGTTATCACGCGAGTATTCAATTGGCACCTTTCGAAGCATTGTATAGTCGCAAGTGCCGTTCACCTATTTGTTGGCACGAGGTTGGTGAATCTTAATTCACTGGTCCCGAGCTTATACAAGAAGCGACGGACAAGATTTTACAGATTCGAGACAATTTACTGAAAGCCAGGAGCCGACATAAGAGTTACGCTGACAAGCGTCGCAAACCCTTGGAATTCAAGACAGGTGACTTGGTACTTCTCAAAGTATCCCCTTGGAAGGGCGTGGTTCGATTTGGTAAGAAAGGGAAGCTCGCACCTCGCTACGTTGGTCCTTTCAAGATACTCGAAAGGGTTGGCAAGGGTGCGTATAGACTGGACCTACCTGAAGAACTCAACAATGTACATCCTGTCTTCCACGTGTCAAACTTAAAGAAGTGTCTAGCTGACGAAGGGCTTCAAGTTCCACTCGAGGACCTCCAAGTCAACGAGACCTTGCATTTTGTGGAAAAACCCGTCGAAATCATGGATTAAGGAGTCAAGTTATTGAGGCGCAGTAAAATTCCTATCGTCAAGGTTCGATGGGAAGGTAAACATGGTGCTGAATTCACTTGGGAACTCAAGAGTCACATGAAGACGAAGTATCCGCATCTTTTCCCTACATCTTCCTAAATTTTGGGACGAAATTCCCTAAAGGAGGGGAGACTGTAATGCCCTGCTTATTTGTACTTTCCATTTATAGCAAGTCTTGTTCGTATTTCTATTTTCGGAAGTCTTGTGTTCTTGTAATCGTTCTTCCTTTGTAACCGTTGTAAAAATCCGAGACTTGGATCATAAATAAAACTCATATTTTGTTAAATACATGTTATACATACTTTATACATGCTCATACATTCGATTTCGTGAAACAATTGATTCTTATTCGTAATTCTTGGAAACTATGTGCTAAATTTGCAAATATGTGAAACTTATGCATAAAACGTGTTTGGATCATAAACAAGACTTAAATACGACATTCATACGCTTAATTATATCTTGTTTATGTTCCTCGTACTTAAATTTATCTTAAACTATGCTTTTATGGCGAAAATAGCCCCTAAAACACCTAAAAAGCCCTAAATTGCAAAGTTGAGGGGCCAAAGTGTAATAAAGTGAAACTTCTTCCTCCCCCTTGTTTCCATCCGCGTAAGCTAACCAATGGGGCTACGCAAGCCGTGAGAAACCTCCCAGATCAGTCTCCTCATTTCACTTCGCGAATTTGAGCGGGATTTGGGTTATTTTGAGTTTAAACCGGGCTTTGGGCATTAATTACACATCTAAACCAACCCTAAACACTTCCTTATAAATACTAAGTGCCTCCCAAGTCATTTTCACTTTAAAAACACTCTCACAACTCTCTCAATCACTCAAAATCGTAGCTGCAAGTTCAAGTTCGGAAAGAAGTATCAAGCTCCACTAAAGTGAGCATAACTTCTTCATTTCTTATCCTTTTTAGCTCATTCTTTTTCCAGAACACTTGGATCGACCTTAGCTTCGATTCCATGGGTATTTCACAGAAAATAAGTCCCAGGAACTCCGGAAAATAGGCTCCAAAGTTCACTGTTTGAATCTGATTTCATTTATCTTTGTTTACACTTGTTTAAACTTGAGTCTAACTCACTCAAACCCACGTCCTTATGCTTATAACCACTTCTATGGTTAGTTAAGCTTAAAAATGGGGCTGAGACATTCGAAATATATATTCTATTTTGTTTAGGGTTTTTAACCCACAAGTGATGTTCAAGCTTCAAGCTTGATGAAGGTGTGATTATGGACTAACTTGGGTTGTCCAACATAGAATCCCCACATTACTTGATGATTTCTCATAGTATAGTTGTTTGTTATTCTTGTATTAATATTAGTTCATGACCCTCCTTGTATGTTTTTACATCAAGTGTAGTGGTGAACCATAAGAGGTACCTAAATGGAAGCTTGTTCTTCCTACCTCCTACATGATTTCCATGATACTAGAGGTGCCTAAATGAAGATTAATCTTCTACCTCATGCTTGACTATTGGACTTAATAATACATATAATACTTATACATATACATACTATTCGAACCCTTAATGATGAACTTGTGTTCATTCGTCAAAATATTAGAATAACATCATCTAAGGCATAAGACTTGTTTCGATTCTAATGAGTATATTACTCATGAAAACATTAACCCTTGAGGTTTCATAGTGTCAAAAACAAGTACTTGTGCTAAAGGATGATTACTTTCGAATACATATGTTCTTGTGTTTTAACTTCCTAAATCCTTAATCTACCGTTGATCTCCGTTACTCATACACTTTGTTTCTTCGCGTAGAAGGACTTGGTGTTCCTACCTCCAACAACAACTAACTCGCGGATTCACAAGTGAAGACTTGCAAAACCGTGAGTATACTCGCAACCCCCTTTTTATGTTTACCACTTTTGGGGTGTAACATGTTTAGCTATTAAACTACACTTAAACTTATTCTTTATGCCATGCACGAAAACAATCCTTATACATGAATACTATGTTGTGATACTTGATGCTTATATGTGGACCATACTTATATGATATGTTTTAGTCATTAGCTTTCACGAGCCTCCATTTGACATGTATAGCGCTATAGGAGTAACGCACCGCCCGTAGACTAGTGGTCATGTTGAATTATATCATTTTGCGTAAACAGAGGGTTGACTAGAAATATTGCATGCCATGTTAGGTTGATCTTGTATAAACTAAGTTGCCATGTGGATTCGTTTTTAAACTTTTATACTTATACTTATTCATAAACTTGTATACTCGCCTTTGCTTTTGCATTGAATTGTATTTTAAACATGTTACAGGTTGAGGATTGATGATGCTATGAAAATGGACTAGCAAAGATGCCTAGAACTCACTTAGATGTTTAGGTTTAAAGTGTTGTATCAATTTTGTTATGTTATGTTGAACAATGTTGTTATTTGAATTTCTTGTAATGTTTTGACAATTTGTTTATGAAATGAAATCGGTTGAATTAAATATTGTCGCGAATAGTGTTATGAAGTCTCTTACAATCTCGAACTAGTCCCACTCCGATGATTCCGCCATTGGTTGGGTTGTGACAAGGAGTCTCCCTTCAGCTGGGAATCTCCAGAGAGAGTAAGAAGTATGAAAAATGAGAAGGTACAAGTTGTGATGAATGAACGAGCACCTATTTATACTTGAGGAACGAGTTTGAGGTTGTAACAGGTGTAGGGGTGTTCACGATCCGATCCGATCCGATCCGAGCGAGGGTTTGCTCGAGATCGGATCGAATTACAACCGATCGGATCGGTTCGGTTCGAATTTGTATAACCGAGCATAAAAGTGGTGCTCATGATCGGTTCGAATTTAAATCGATCGGATCGTTTTCGCTCGGTTTTTCTCTAACACCTAAATTAACATAAACAGAAGTTTAACAAACTTATATTAACAAACAGACATACATAATCATAACATCGTAATATGTTTAACAAACTTATATTATCATCGGATATAAAGTATAGTAATATGTTTGAAAACATCGTAAACAACAAGTATGTCATATTTGATGGTCCAATTATTATGGGTATGAATCGTGAAATCAAATGCTTAATCGGATTAGACATAGAGATGAAGAACGAATTTTTTAGCAGCGAGGGCACAATCAGATCTTCGCACAACCAGATCTTCGAACAATAATCAGATTCGCACAATAAGATCTTCGAACAATATGCAGATCTTCGCACAATCAGATCTTCGCACAAGTACTTCGATTCAGGGCAAACATAACGAACCTGAAGATTAGAAAAGAGCAGCCGCTACCATCACCTGGAATCATCTCAACAACCTTAAATCCCTAAAAATACGAATCTGTTTTTGCTAGATCAGTCCCCAAACCTAAAAATACGAATCTGTTTTTGCTAGATCTGTTCTTGAGTCGCTAGAGAGAGAGAAGTCTGATATTTTGTGAGTTGTGAGAGAGATGAGAGAAGGTGTACGTATATATGTGGTGGTGGGGGATTTGTGTTTTTTTGGAAGGGTGCTTTGAGCCGTTGATTGGTGAAGAGGTGAGGGGTGGAGTACCGCACGATTGTGATCCGTGTGATGAGTGATAAATGGTTTTGATTGGTTCAGTTTGGAGTGGCGGATCATGCATTATTAAACTTTAAAATCTATAATATATATGTAATATCTATCTATATATATATATATATTAGTTATTTAATAAAAATAAATCGAGCAAAACCGATCGATCGACGAGCGAGCGGACCTATGCTCATGCTTGGATTGAATTTGAATCGAACCGATCCGAGCGGCTCATTTACAAACTGAGCGGGAATCGAACGAGCATTTTTCGAGCGATCGTCGAGCGATCGTCGAGCGATCCTCGATCGTCGAGCAATTTGGACAGCCCTAAACAGGTGTAATGGGGAGTTCTCAGGAGCCTACAAATGTCCTAAGACGTGGCACAACTGACAAACAAGCTCATGGTTTCGAGTTGCATGAGTTTTGGTTGTTTGTGTGGCTGCCAAGCAAAGAAAACGCCCAGCTATGCCCTTCGGCCTTAAATCATCTTTGGGACTTTGGCAGTTTTAGTCCCTTGTCTCCCAAACTCAATATAACTTTCATTTTTGGCACTTTTAACCCCTTAAAGTCAATATTTAACACACCTGAGGGTATAAACGAGCATCAAGAGTTCCGTGTTCATTAAAAGGTCACTCAGAGGTATAAATTAACATGTTGACGCATTTAAACTTCCAATAAAATCGCAAATGGTATTGTTCGTCCAACAAATGGCTCGATAGAGAATACGAACACCGTAAAGGGTCACTCAGAGGCAAAGTTTAAGCATGTTGACACTTTCAGTCCCTCCACATTCATACTTTCATCATTTGGCAAAAATAATCCCTCCTAGCCAACAAGAGGCATCGTTAAGGATAGGGACACGTGTCAATACATTATTGGACACGATTTTACGAGGTGTTACAACGGGTGCACACGAGACTAAGGTCACTGGTTCGATCATTGCCTATAACCGGGTTTTGGCATTTTTTGGCCTTTTATGTATTTTAAAATGCTTAAATCATTTTTTTCAGGTTTAGTTAAAAACCTTTAAAAATCATGAGCCATTACACCGTAACTCGTGCCGGTTCAGGTTAATATCTGCCGTTACAAGCAAAGCCGGTTCAACGTAGTTTGTGACGGTTCAACGTATTTTGTGACGGTACAACGTAGTTTGTGCCCTTTCCGTATAATGCTAAGCCATTTCAATACAAGTTGTTCTGCTATTAAACCCATCTGGCGACGTGTTTCCATATTCTGATGAAAATGTCGCATTCATGTATTTGTTCTTCACTGATATTTATATTTATCTCAAATATTTTTTTTTCCGACAAAAATATATCTGCACATACTCTTATTTTTACAGAATGACATGTTCTTGAGCTTTAAATTTCTATGTTCACTTTCTTTATAGAGGTTTCAGATCAAAGAAAAATTGTTGTGTTTATTATTATGTTTTTAATACCTGTTATCGGATTGAAGTGTTCTTCGGGATTGTAACCTCTTATATCTCATTGACAAATAAGTAATACTAAGTTTCTTATGTTATAAACTTGTAGGTTTCTATTTTTTTTTTGTAAAAATTATTATTTTTGCATGTCAAAGAAAAACATCTTCTATATTTCCCTATTTAAACAACTCAACATTCTCATTCAACAACACCTTCTATCTTCCTATATTTAAACAATCATTTACCTCATTAATAACAAATGTTATCTACCTTTTGTCCCCTCCAAAAAGGGCAAGTGCATGGACCGAAGAAGAAGACATAGCCTTGGCTTTGTGTTATGTCGCAATCCAGGAAGAACCGGCATCTCCAAGTCGACGTACTAGTTTTTGGAAAATGATGTTACGTGACTTTCGTGCTCAAGTTGGTCAGAGCAATCGTGCTGTGGACGATATAGATTCACGTTTTGCTCATCTCCGATATAAGATTGTATTTTCCATGCTTTGTTTTTGAATGTACAAAATCCCCACAACGAGCTCTCTGAAGAAGAAGTTATTCAAGTGGCACTAGTCGACTACAAGCACCACTACGAAGAGGACTTTGAACACGTAGCTGTGACAACCCTCACTAAACCAGGTATCCGTACGACTTAATTAATAATTAATTACTGCTTAATTACTGTGCTTGTTTGAAATTACTGATGAACTGCTACTTGATTTCTGATACATGCATATACCTGCATCATACTTTACTTACCGTCACTACATTATTTACATGCTGAACCTTAGTGACAAACATGATGCACAAAAAGCACAGTAGCACTATAAACGGATAACCTATTGAACATGCTGATAAAGCCAGCATCAGGCAGACACTGCCTCTAAGGCCTGTATGAGCCAGAAATATTTTACTACACTAGTGGTGAGTGTAGGGATACAAGGGTTGTAGAACTGCGTCTCTAGGAATAAGTTACAGTGACCGGATGTGCCTAAAACGTACTCTAAGTACAAAATTCAGCACTTTAATTAAAATTCAGCATTTGGCTAACTAATAAAGTGCCAAGACATGAGGAAAATATTCCCGACACTTTGGAGGAATAAGTTGTGTCACTAAAAAGGGTATTAACGACACTTTAAAGCTTGTTTAACGCTTTAACGGATTACTATCCAACCGAACAACCGGACTATACCCGGAACATGAAAATATTGTTAATAACATTACTTATCTTTTTCTGAGCCAGTTAGGGTCCCTGAATACCCTAACACCCGCAATAAAGCACAACACACTACTAACCGGGTTAATCCCTAAACTTAACTAGATTAACCTAACTATTAACTAATGTTTAGTTGGATTTGAACCAAACTACCCCCCCCCCCCTTTACAAACCGTCCCCAAGAGGGGGGACATCCTTTTGTCCTTCTTGATTATTTAATTACATTTGTTTAATATCAAAGTGACATGAAATCCAATGGTTAAAGAACTTAAGTTTGTCTATAAGAGCTAGAGATTACACACTTGATCATTCACCACTTAGCATTCACCAAACACTTCCTCTCTCTCTCTCAAAGGCTTCGGCCGAACACCCCCTATATCATTCCTCCACATTTCGATTTTGATCTTCACATTCCAAGTCCATACAAGCGTTAAGGATCGCGGATAAGAAGGCTTGGTGCATTCGGAAGGCGAAGGACCTCACTCTATTGCTTTTATCCTCTCATTTTGCGTCTAGATTCTCCCCTAGCCTCGAGCTAGTAGTAAGTTGCTATAATCACCCTCTCGAACTATTTTGAAGTGGTTAAAATGATTTGTAACGGTTAAAACTCGTAAACATGCAAGTTGAAACATGAAAGTCTACTAAAAACACTAAAAGTGATGGTTAAAAGCTTGTTTGTTGTGTAAAACTTGTAGTATTTGATTTGTGTAGTTATTTGGACCCGATCTATGTTGTGGTAGCTCGGATCATCGTTTAACCCGGATTGGTCATGATCTTGGATCATGACATAAGGTTGTTTTGGAAGTAACAAGGGTCAAAGGATGAAACTCTACCACACACGAATCATGAACTTGTGTAAAAGCGATTTAGCTTGTGAAATAGTGTTTAAAACTAGTAGATCTACGGATCTACAAGCGGTATTTTCAAAGAACCAAGTATCAAAGAAATTATGTTTTCTAAAGACGGATCTTACACTAACAAAAAAATGATTTTTAGAACACACAAGTGTGTAAACACTTGTGTAGCACAAAGTTTCGACAAAATAACTATTTTTGTAAAAGATGACGAGAAGTTGTAAAAACGGAATTTCTCTAAAAACGAGGTTTTTACAAAATCGGATGGTTTTATATAGAGATCCGCTAAAAGTAATGGGATTTACTTCATAATATTAGAAAACCACAAGTTCATGTGATTTTTGCGACTTATATATATTTGTTGACTAGTTTGTTGTCTTGAACATTGTTTTGGTTAAATAAGGAAATTGCTGGGTTGATTTATAAAAGAAAATGATACGCTTGAGAGCGTGGCCACCTCCAGTTACAGAGGAAACTCTGGCGAAATTTTTCTAAAAACCTAACACTTAGAATTATTTTCACTATAAGTGTTAGAAATACTTCTCGACATGTTTTCAAAATATAAGTTTCGCCACGACTTTATTTACAAAATATCGGAGGTGGGATTTTCACAAAAATTAAACGTGATAAATGTATTTAGTAAATTTTTTTTTTTTTTCACAACGTTACTTGTCATTATTTGCGAAGATACATAAATATTATTTTTAGGGTAAAAATAATATTATCGAATGTTAACGAATCCAAAATAATACGAGCGCTTTCACGATAAATATATAAGTTACACCGGTAATTATTATTACCACTCGATCGTTAAAACGTAACTTACACATTTTAAGGAAATATTCATGAACGAGTATTTTTGTTAAAGTATTATTTTGGGGAAAATTATGTGTAATAGAAAATATAATATTTTTGAGAAGAATATTTATATTTGGGATTAGAAATAAAATATATTTTAAGTGAGACTTAATAATATATTTCGAAATTATACGAACACGCATGTATTAAATCCCCCATCCTTGGGAAGGAAAATGATTACCAAGTATACAGAATGTAAACACGAAATAGTTGTCTAACTATTTCCCGAAAACTTAAACCTAAGGCACGGCCGTCCATCTAATAGAGTTAGTACGTGTAGGTCGTCACACAGCTGCTTGATTTGGAGGTATACTTGGTAGAGACGCACCACTGTGAGTTCATGTCCCCCTTTTCTCTTAACTGTTTTCAGTTTTCTAAACTACGGGGGTGAAATACATGTTACTTTGATTACAAGTACTTTATACATGGTATGATTAGCGTAAGGAGGTTTACTACTTAGATCATGTGAGTGGGTAGGAGCAACATGAGGCCATTAGTCCTCATGGTAGGACTGAGGGACAGGAGCGGTAGATCTATCTGGGTGTAGCGAGCCCAGCCCCAGGCCAAACTAGAAACGGACCTCGGGGTGACTTTGTGCCCGACGCATAAATCTGCTAGGTTTGAGTCTCCCTACTTGCACTTCACACATATCAGTGGCCTTGCAAACCATTGGTGATCTCAATTCCCTTATGTGCTACATACCAGGATTTTTATACTTACAAAGGTTTATTTACTCACTTACACATGAACTCGCTCAACATTATTGTTGATTTTTCAACTTACATGTATTTCAGGGAATTAAAGGATCTGGCGCGGTATGACACGTTTTCCCGCTGCACTAGTTACGAGGTCATCCGGGTTTAGGGAATGTGACTCTTTCCTGGACAAGTCACAGTCCTTAAACTATGCTTATGTTATGTTGTGTTTGTTGAACAATGTTTATGTCGTTAGGATGTGTTTCCGTTAAGACAATGTTATTGTATTTGGTTTTTAAAACTTAATCAAATGGATGATCTTGCATGGTTTTATTTCATATAGCTTTGTTATGGTTAAGCTATGGTATTAAGAAGTCACACCAAATTAACCACGCTTCCGCAAAGCCAGGGTGTGACAGTAGCGGTGTGGTGCATGCTAGTTTAAATATTTATGTTTTATTATTCTGTTTATGTAGTATTTTATCCTATGTATTTAGCTTGGATATTAGTTGTATTAATTTTGTAATATTAATTTGAAATATTTACTTTTAAGTTTATTATATTATTTTTTAATTTAAAATGAAAACCCATCACTTTCCACTATAAATACCATGCATTCACCAAATCGAAACAATAAACCAGTAAACAGTTAAGGCATTGCATAAAAGTTAAGGTCCCGGGTTCGATCCTTGGCCGAAACCGGGTTTTGCCATTTATTTTGGTTCAATAAATTAGTTGAAACAATACATAAAAGAATTAAGAACGCGTGTATATGTTGGGTTAGACACTTGTCCCAGTGGAAGGGACGAGTGCACACGAGACTAAGGTCACCGGTTCGATCCTTTCCTATAACTGGGTTTTGGAACTTTTTTGGTTTAGTAAATGAATTATTGAAGCAATGCATAAAAGAATTAAGAACGCGTATATATGTTGGGTTAGACACTTGTCCCAATGGAAGGGACGGGTGCACACGAGACTAAGGTCACCGGTTCGATCCTGGCCTATAACCGGGTTTTGGAATTTTTTTTGGCCGTTTCATTATTTTAAAATGCATAAATAATTTTTTTCAGGTTTAGTTAAAAACCTTTAAAAATCATGAGCCGTTACAACATAACTCGTGCCGGTTCAAGTTAATATCTGTCGTTACAAGCAAAGCCGGTTCAACGTAGTTTGTAACGGTTCAACGTATTTTCTGACGGTTCAACTTAGTTTGTGATGGTTCAACGTATTTTGTGATGGTTCAACGTAGTTTGTGCCGTTTCCGTATAATGCTAAGCCGTTTCAATACAAGCTGTTATGTTATTAAACCCATCTGGCGATGTGTTTCCATATTATGACGAAAATGTTATGCACTTTCAAGTATTTGTTCTTCACTGATATTTATATTTGTCTCAAATATATTTTTTCCGACAAAAATATATCTGCACATACTCTTATTTTTACAGAATGACGTGTTCTTGAGCTTTAAATTTCGATGTTCACTTTCTTTCTAGAGGGTTCAGATAAAAAAAAATTGTTGTGTTTATTATTATCTTTTTAATATCTGTTCTCGGATTTAAGTGTTCATCGGGTTTGTTACCTCTTATATCTCATTGACAAATAAGTAATACTAAGTTTCTTATGTTATAATATCTAAAACTTGTAGGTTTCTATTTTTTGTATAAATTACTATTTTTTATGTCAAAGAAAAACATCTTCTATATTCCTCTATTTAAACAACTCAACATTCTCATTCAATAACACCTTCTATTTTCCTATATTTAAACAACTCATTTACCTCATTCATAACAAATATTCTCTACCTTTTGTCCCCACCAAAAATGGCAAGTGCATGGACCGAAGAAGAAGACATGGCCTTGGCTTTGTGTTATGTCGCAATCCAGGAAACCGGCATCTCCGAGTCGATGTACTAGTTTTTGGAACATGATGTTACGTGACTTTCGTGCTCAAGTTGGTCAGAGCAATCGTACTGTGGATGATATAGATTTACGTTTTGCTCATTTCCGATACAAGATTAGTATTTTCCATGCTTTGGTTTTGAATATACAAAATCCCCACAACGAGCTCTCTGAAGAAGAAGTTATTGAAGTGGCACTAGTCGACTACAAGCACCACTACGAAGAGGACTTTGAGCACGTAGCAGTGTGGCGCATTCTAGTTTAAATATGTATTTTTTATTATTATGTTTATGTAGTATTTTATCCTATGTATTTAGCTTGGATATTAGTTGTATTAATTTTGTAATACTAATTTGAAATATTTACTTTTAAGTTTATTATTTTATTTTTTAATTTAAAATGAAATCCTATCACTTTCTACTATAAATACCATGTATTGACCAAATCACCGTTTCTACACCCTACACGTTTCCACAGCCGTTTCAACACACGTTGTCGCCGTCTTCAACACACATAGAAATAACACCCATGGCAAGCTTGTGGACAAAGGAAGAAGACCTCGGTCTTTGCGAGGCTTGGGTAGAAGCGATCTGTACCCCCACAGCGCCGGTCACACGGTGGTTTATGGATTAGAGTGCAAAGAGAATTCACTGCCCATGTCGGTGCCCATAACCTTACTGTGGACGCCTTATCTTCATGGTTTAGGGTGATCCGTGTCGATTGTGAACGATTCAAGGAAATCCACAATGAGGTTGAGCTCCTCGATGGTGACCTCGATGAGGAGGCCATCGTGCAAGTCGCTCTCATCAACTATCGACACGAGGTGGGCCATGATTTCAAGCGTGTTTCAGCGTGGGAGATAATCAGGATGTTTCTAGTAGATTAACTTTTTGTAATGTTTTAGTATGTTTTTAATTTAGTTTGTAATGTTTTGTTTCGTTTTTCTAATGTTTAATTACTATGGTTTTCAACTTCTAATGTTTTTTTATGTTGTCTTTTTTTCCTTTTATTTTTATGTGTAAAAACGTAATCCTATCATTAATGGATTTAACATGTGTTATAAAACAACCATAACATTAATAAAAAAATAATAACATTAATAAAAATTAATAAAATAGGTAAATCGTTCAACAGTTAAAAAAATATAATTTTTTTTAATAAAGTCCACAAATTAACTGTGTTGGGCCCCGCAAAAACAAGCATAAAAAACAATAAAATCCAGAAATTTCCTGTGTCGGACCCCGTGCATATATATGTACCTGGTTAAGGTTTAAGAAATAGAATTGTAAACTCCAAACTTTAGAATGGGGTGTAGATCTTTTTTAATTGGGTAAAAAAGGCATGACGTGTTCTTGAGCTTTAAATACCGTTTGCTAGTTTATCTCTAAAGGTTTATAATTAAAGAAAAGTTGTTGTATTTTACAACTGTTTTTTAATATAGGGTTCCAATTAAATTCTTCGTCCGGTGTGTTACGTTTCAGTTCTTTTTTAGAAAGATGTAATAACACCCTTTCCGTATGAATTATTTCAATTTAACGTAAATTTTCGTTTAACTATACCTTTAATTTGTAATTTTGTAGGTACCATTAGACGAGGTTATATTCGAAGGGAGATGGAAAATATGAACTTGGCGATGAAAATGTGACACAACTACATCTCCTTGTTATACCAGTTTCCTGTCGTTGCGGTTTGATATTTGTTCGTTTTGAGAAAGATGGAATTGAAGACTTAAAACATGTGTTACATCTCTTTTAATATATATAAAGTATGTTTCTATCTATTTTTAATGTCTTTTTTTGGTTGATCAGTATTAATTGTGTTCCGATCTTGTGTTATAATAAATAGATAGTTAACTAATATTATTCTAAATTAAACATAATACATAATATTAATTTAAAAAATACAATTGCCCTAATCCTAGTCACCCAAGAACGTCGGTGGCGGAGAGACCGAGCGATCACTGTCACGACCGTCTGATCTTGGCGAGTACCAGCATGTACGGCGTGGGCTTTCGGGTGTTGGGCATTGAGTGTCTTCTTCCCACCACCATTCATCGTATTCCTCTCCCGAGTCCGTTTTATAGTCTTCAGGAAGTGGGGGGATATCTTCCTCAGGGTTCGGGTTTGTGTTTGTTGGGGGTCGGTTTTGGCGATGTAAGTTGAAGTCTGCTCATGGCTAAATCAAATGCCAAATTCAACTCTTCAACTGTTAAATCTTCTAGATGTTATGGCTCGTAATATTCATAAACAGGGGGTTCGAAGGTTGTTGATGGTGGTGGGCTTGAGGGTGGTGGGTTTGAGGGTGGGCATGTTGGGTTTGAATGTTGTGAGTCTCCCGTTTCTGATGCATTTGGGTAACCTCCACCCATCTTTTTATTCTTAGAGATATATGGGTATATGGGTATTTATATAAGAATGAGAAATATTTATTTTTAATTTTAAAGAAGAAAAATTGATTGGGTAAGTTATACAAAAGAGACAACATTTAAATTGGCACGAACAACAATATATTTATTCATAAAAAATATAATTAAACACCATTTGGACGCGGTAAACACCGCCAAAAATAAAGTTTATCAACCATGAAACGTCTGTATGACAAACAATTTTGAACTATGTCTCCAGTGATATTAATTGCTTTGTCTATAACGAGATGCTCCATAAGCATACAAAGATACACTGCTTCATTTCCTCTTATTGACGTGTTAGATATGACGTAGTCATCATTCACCTCGAAAGTTATGCATTTTTCTGGTTTGCATGTTTTTATCCAATATCGCAAATGCACCAATAAAGCTCCTAAATAGATCTTGATCTTTGTCAACCATGGGTGAATAACATTTCTATATTTTTCGCCGATGGAAATGTTTTCATAGGGATAAAAAATCAAATCTTGAGATGCCAACTCTAGTCGAGCTAGCAACCATTCGTTATTTTCCAAAAAGCACAGGAAAAAATACGTAATCAACTTCAAAGAAAGACGGAAATAGGTTTAATTTACCATTGACATATTTAACAAGGTTTTTAGGAACAGATTCTAATAATGTCTCATAAAATTGTGGTGGAAGAATTGTTCACCGCAAATTTAACATTGGATCCCTTTGAAGCTTTTTACTTCTCCAAGCCATTAGTCTTCCAACCCATCCTTCAATATACTGTATAAATTGACATTTTAATTAAACATAGTAAAACAAAATTAAAATAATGATGGAAAGAAGATTGAAGAATAATTAACTGTTGACGTTAGGCGGCCGTTACAACGAAGTCCTAATAGTGTCCCCCAAATTTTTTGTCCAGCTCTATTGAACGTGGGAAAATAGCTGAATAACAGAACGGGGCGTCCCTATTACTGTAGAATGTGGCAACATCTTTTGACCAATTCTCACTTTCGTCGTCTGGAATTCCCCATCTACTTGCTCTGTGCTGGTGTAAACTTTGTTGATTTTGTACAAAGTGATTTTGTTCTGAATCCTGTTGTTGTGAAACTGCAGTCGACGAAGTTTCCCCCGGTGTTTGGGAACCCTCCATTTTTTTAAGAGTCTAACTTGATGATTTGTTAACTGGTTGAGAGCAGTATACGTCACTCTTATTTTTCTCAGACATTTTTTGCATCCCAAAATTACACAATGTATAAGGCCTAATAACGGAGGTCATATTGGCCGTAATTCAGGTGTTATAAATATGTATGCTGATGGAAAATCTTGTTCAAGGCCGTTCATTTACATGGGAAGAAGGAAACATACAGGATGCTTGTGTCAGATACAGACGCTACATGGCAAATGAACTCTACGCCGACCGCTACACACCTACTAATATTTGATGGCTGTGTGTATGCATGTAAAATAATTAAATCGATTATAATACTAGTTTGTATTGCGATTAAATGGATTTGTTTTGCTACATGATTTTTCATATTAAAATATACAAAAAAACAAGACTATTACTAAAATATTAAAATTAAAATAAACAAAAAACAAAACTATTATTAAAATATTAAAATAGACAAAAGACAACAATATTATTAAAATTCTGCTAAGTTATACGACGGGAAGTCATAATTAGATGGACACTCAGTACATTGTTCAAGATCTAATCTTTCTTTCCCTTTCTCGTTCCCCGATGCTTTATGACGATGAATTTGTGACGGCATAGGGTCTGGACAAACGTCATGACGATGGCCGTATGATTTACATCGGGAACAATATACCTGAGTGGGTTCTTCCCCGTGGGAAAGGATTCGGTTGTTTTCTCGAGGACGACCAGCTTGACGTTTTGTAATATGCGGCGGGTGAATAATTATAAGGCCTTCTGGTATCTCCCATTCAGACTTATGAGGAAGGGGATTAATCCCTTCTTCATAGTTTTTTTTAATACTTCGTTGGAATAACACGAGAAAGCATAATGACTACAATCAGTTTCACCTAAAAATCTTAAAACAACAATCACATTCCTATAGGGTAGACCAGATACTTGCCAGACACGGCAACTGCATGATCGACTCACAAAATGAACTAAACCCCTCTTGTTCCCGTCTTCAACATCGAAAGTGTTTACCCCGATGCCAGCAACAGTCCAGGTTCTAGACACTTCAACTTTCTTTACAATTTTCTTCTGTGCCCATTGAGTAAGTGTTTCTCCTGAATACCCTGCAATCGGCGTTCATAAAACCATTTTTGTACAGATTGACGGAAGAAATCTATAAGTTGCGTTATCGGCATTTTACGTGGGTGTCTAGATAAAGAGTTAATAGACCCCTCACTGTTAGATGTCATATAATGATACCGATTGCCAGGACAATGCGCTCTTGCCCATTTACCAAACCCAATACTTGTTAGAGTGTGAAGAATTCTAGGAATGGCAAGACATAGCGCGTTGAACGACCCATTAAAATCAGACATCCGATAAGACTTGCATGTCTTCCACCACAGCGCCTCGTATTCTTTTTTTTTATTCGATGGCATACGTAAATTCATCATTAAACGACGACACCACAACCCGTGATAAACATGTGGAAGCACGTTTCTA
Organism: Helianthus tuberosus; assembly: GCA_030545235.1. Taxonomy (NCBI): domain Eukaryota; kingdom Viridiplantae; phylum Streptophyta; class Magnoliopsida; order Asterales; family Asteraceae; genus Helianthus; species Helianthus tuberosus. The sequence continues at coordinate 41,383 of JARYGA010049741.1, forward strand.
ATAGCTACGTGTATAGAATTCGCCCTATCGGATATGATTGCCGTATCTGGCATTTCACCAACACACTCTCTGAGCTTTGAGAGAAACCATGTCCAAGATTCACCATCCTCTGATTTTCCTATTCCATAAGCGATTGATAAAATCTGGTTATTTCCATCCATGCCAACCGCTAAAAACAACGTTCTTTTAAATTCACCTTTTAAATGAGTGGCATCGATGATAACAACATGTCTTAGATTAAACATAAAACTACGAATCTGAAAATAAATAATTACAAAATAAGGACAACATCGATTTAGTTTAACAAAGACAAATAAAAAGTAAACCGTTTAACTTACCGCAACACCTATCACCACAAAAACCATTTCAAACCGACTATCTTCGTCAGTCAAGATGTGAGTAACGGTTCCCGGATTTGTACGCTTCAGATTGTAACAGTAAATTGGTAGTTCAGCAAACGAATCTTGGTTTGTTCCATGTAGAATCTCTAGTGCATGGCTTTTTCCACGCCAAGCTTGAAGGTTACTTACCTCAACCTGGAATCTTTGTCTAAAATCTTTGACTATCTCTTTGCAACGATAGATTCTATCGCTGTCTTTTAGTGGTTCCTTTAAATAGTGACCCAAAACCTTTGGGTTTGCCTGACGAAGATGTGGGTATGTTAGCGTCTTCGAACACGTGTGTTTATCATTCATATGTCTAACAAAAAATAAACTACAACTAGGGACAGTGTATGCCCTAAATCGCCACTCACAACCATTACCCAGACATGACACTTCGTATCGTGTTTTAGAAGTTCTATCTACTTTAAACTCAAAATGTTCTAACAAACATTTTTTTCCCAACTCAATCTTCATCTCTTCTTTGTTATTGAATGTATGGTCTGGCTCAAACACAATTGATGAAGAAGCTGGTTGTATCTTACTTGGTAAGTTAAAGGGGATTGATTTTTCGAAAACATTTTCAAAATTTGGACCATACTCATTTAAAAAATCAACATCTTCATTAAAAGAGATATTTAAATCAGGAACTTTGAAATTGTTTAAAGATACAAAACTAGATGAACTAACACCAGACTCTTCAATAACGTATAATTTATATAATTCAAAAGGATTTTGCATCGCCAAACTAAATAAAAATGTAAGACACGATCATTAATTATATCGATCGGATTAGTAAACGTAGACATCCGGTAGGACAACCATGTAATGTTTGGAATATCACACATTTTAGAAACATAACTTAAAAAACTGATGTATGAATGATTGGTTTCAATATCTAAACCACGTCTACTAGCACCGGCATCAGCAACATACTCGATGTTCCCGTTAACAACCTGCCACTTTCCGCCCCTATACCCAACAAAATTAACCTTCATATTTTTAAATGAACTATCAGGAAACATGATTTTACTGATTGTGACAAAAAACTTTTAAACTTAGACTTTATCATATGTGCACTAGAAAGAAATATTAAAAACATGACCCACTAGGAAAACGGCTCGGAAATGTAAGGACACGACTTAAAAAGGTACGGAAACAGCTTCAGCCGTGTGGAAAGATCTCGGCTGAGAACTTTCATCCGGTTTGAGATGCTAAAACCGGTTTGAGATGCTAAAACGGCTGAAGCCATGTGGAATGATCTCGGCTGAGGACTTTCAACCGGCTCGCCACCATTGAACCGGCTCAGCCCAAAAGCCTATTGAAACGGCTCGGCTGAGATCTTTCAAACAAATGACGGCGTTTGAAAAGGCTCTGAGCTGTTTCATGAGTTTGTCGGACACGTGAAAAGCAGAGATTGGGGGAAGCTTAAGCCGTTTCAGAGCCATGAAACGGCTCCTGGTGCCGGTTCACATGGCTATTTTTGAAAAAAAACCTTGGTCAAAGGCCAATTTAGAGATTTTCCTGAGTGTTAAAACGGCTTAATTACTAGTTTTCACTAGTTTTAAAATGAGCACCTGTGTGTATCTATGTAGGGAGAGACATGTTTAGGTTTTTTTTTTTTTTTGAATGGCTAACGTTACTCTCCCAAACTACTATATTTACAAATAACTCATCCTTGCTTGGGATTGAACCCAAGACCTCTCACTAAGAGGCAAGAGCCTCTACCAAGTGAGCTAGCCCCATTTGGCTAGAGACATGTTTAGGTACGAATCATAAATCTCTTCTTCTGAAAAGCAAAGAACTACATTAAAATTAAGAATCATAAATACGGAAAGAGTCAATGTCACACACATGTAATAAAGAACAGGATTCTCATACGATGAGAAAGTTTAAAGGAATTTTCCCTAAAAAATAAATAATAGGCTAATAGCAATGTATAATTGGTTTTCTAATATTATGATAAAATACAAGAAAAAAAAAATCCCGACATAGATACTGATTCACAAATATTTTCTATACGTATCCTTTAATTTTCAAATGGATGTTATTGAAAAAACAGAGATACACCCATCCAAAAATAGGGTGTATATATATATATATGGAAAATGATAAAATGAGAAAACCTTAAGTTGTAACAACAATGAGAACTAAGTCTTCTAAAAAGTTTTCTCAATTGTTTTCCTCAAAAATAACCATAAAACTAGGCCTTTCAAAATGTTTTTTCAATTTTTTTTTCTCAAAAATCTTTAAAAAAAAAAACTCGTTTCAGCAAAAAAAAAAAATGTTGTATGCAAAAATTATGTAGGATGTAAAAAATTACATCGCCGTAAACAAAATCTACATCTGTTGTAGATATAATTTACATTAGGCGTAACTACTGTCTCGATAATTTTTTTTTTGTTTTTTATTTTTACAAATGTGTTTATAACATTTTCATCTATGTTTGTGCAAAAAATGGTGACCCAACTCGTGCGAGTTCTCATAGTTCTTACAACTCGTGGTGATTCTTAATTGAACCGAATCCTATATATATAAATTATATAAGTGGTTTATCAACATATAAATATAATAATGTCATTTTTATACATTTACTAATTACATTACAAATATATCAATATATTTATATACAGATGTGTGTGTGTTGAGAGAGAGAGAGATTGTATATCTGTTGCAAGTTGCAAACCCTATGTGAAGTATAAAACATAGGTTATGAGTTGTTATTTCCAGCTGCTGCTCACATGATTCACTCTTAAAGGTACCTTTATTTCACTGTTCCCCCTTCTGGTTTTTATACTCTTGTTCCTACCTCTCTAGGTTACAATCTTTAATACCCTCTAAACCCTAGCACCACCCCCCTTATAAATTCAAAGTGTTAGGGTTTTATGTTTAGCAACTTACATACATACCCTTAACCAGTTTTTCAAAAACCCTAGCCATGGCTTAACTGAGCAACAGTTTGGTGGAAAAAGGCTCCATGGATGATGGGATCTAAGGAATCAGTGAAGCTGCCAGCATGATCTATTTAGTGTTTGTATTGCAAGGGTGGTTGATTTTACAGCTTTTTTTTTTGTTTGAAAAATCACCACCCTTTCTGATAATACTAGAAAACCCTAGCTAGGTCATGCGGACAGCTTCACTCGTTCCTTTGTTCCAAGTGTACAAAGTCAAGAGATGACAAGAACAAAACATGTTTGGTAATATATACTTATATTTTCTGTGACCACATCTAGTTTCTTTTTTAACATTTTCTTGGTATTTCATTTGTATTAATATTAAGCTTATAATATTCTTGAAGATGTCTCAAACAGCTTATTAAGCTTATCTCATCTTGGTGTTCTTAGATTATGAATTGCACATTTGCACGTCTTAAATTAGTTATTAATGTGATATATGTAATTATATATACTGGATGCAAACTGTGTAGCAATTTAATTTCTTTTTATGTAATTATAATTATCTAATTATGTTCTCTGTATAAGACAATGGATTTTATGTTACATTATATAGATTGTGATTTTTGCTAGATAATATATATAGATTTTTTAGGCATTATAATTGTAATTTATTGCTAATTAATTTACTCTAGTTGTAGAATGCAGACAATAAGAGTAAACACCACAGTATGCTAGCTGGATTGAGCTATTTAAAAGTTTTAATTGTCATGTGTGTTTTTATTTTTGAATAAATGGAATAGCTCTTACTATTTAGTAATTTTAATATTGATTTTTAATAAGTATTGTGAAAATTTTCAAACTGATAAAAACTTAACAACATATATGAAATAGTTCTAAACTATTTCATATTTCAGTAGTTCTTTTAGAATTATATGTTTTATTTTAGTCTAATTTATATACTAATGAAATTTCATAACTGTTCTATTTTATTTCACTAAATTTAAAAGCATATTACAACTTTACTGATTTTTAAATAAAAAAATCTTTAATAACTTCAACAAACAATGATATTAACTTGCAAAAATATTATACTCCATGCATAATTATTGTAACTACGGATACAGATGTATAATTCTATTATTGCAGCACATTTTTTATATTTGTTAAGTTTAGAGTTTGAGGCTTTATATTTATAACAGTAACACATGATGTGCATATTGATTATTGATTACATTTATTTATGAAACCAGATTTTCCCTCACCTTGGCTAGGTTGTTCCAAGTTTTCTTGTTTGAAAATGTGTGATACTATCCCATTTTTATTCCAATGGTTAACTGTACAAATATATGATATTTAAATTGTTGTACAAATATTTTTATTCCAATGGTTAATGGTTAATGTACAAGTATAAATAAAATATTTAAATTGTTGTATATGAAAAAATAACAACCAAAGTCAAAACAAAATGATATCTAAAAAGGGTAAAAACATATGTAGTTTCCCCCCACTTCTTGGAATGAACAAAAGTGTAACCAACCGACAACAGTTTCTATTTCAAAAGTGAAAACTTTATATTTTTTTTAACAGCAAACACACTTTATATATAAATATAAAGAGTCAGCAAGAGGCTAGGATTATTTTTTTTATTAAAATTAAGACTATGGTGTGTGGAGTGGCTTGGGTTGAGGGTACTGTTTGACATGTGGCAGGTGTGGGCTAATCAGTCCACACCCAAAAAAGTGGGGTGTGGAAGGGGGTGGCCAGGCCGGCGTTGTGGAAGGGGCCAGCCAAACGGTCATCAACACCCAATCAACCATTTCCAGACACATCACCCTAGGCCGGCGCCCCACGTCAAGCACTATTGCCACGCCAAGTGAGCAACACCCACCAAAACACCAACCCAGGGTGGAACATCCAACGTTAAAGGGCCAAAAACGCCCCACGCCACGCCCACACCCACACCCACACCCACCAGTCTAAGCATCATAAAATAAAAATTATATATACTTTGTTAATTTTTATGAAACAAATTTATCCCAACCCAAAAAAATTTGAAAACAACTGTTTCAGTTTTAAGACAGTGCTCAGTGCTCTAGCCTGTAGTTGGGCTTTGACCCGTTTGTGCTATAAATGTGCAAGGCCTTATAAAAAGCCCATAACTCTAAATAGAGTATTAGAGTGGATCTTGTTAAAAACCAAATAAATCTAAGCGACTTTACTAATTACTCCTATGCCGAGCCGGCCACAATGAATACTTAAAATATATATATTTGGAATTGTAAACATATAATATGGCCCTTTCAACTCCCAAAATTATTCATGCTTGATTCTAGTTCGAATTGGAATCCATTTATGTAAAAAAAAAAAAAAAATATAAGCTACAATTGATGATAGAATCAAACGTTGTTACTTGTTAGTTCGGGTCTAGTTTATTTTAGGCTTGGTTTACTTTTTTGGCTGGTGGTTGACAAAACTAGAACTTTTTAGTCGAAAAGTTATCACATGGAAACTTTACTCAATTAGGTACAATATAATTATAGGTCCAACTCATGTTTTAGTTAAAATAAACTTTTTTTAAGGTCATCAAACTGTTAGCAGACCCTCGTGACCCTCTCTAGTTCTGGCCCTAGTAATTGAGTTGTACTTGCTTAAAGCTTATGAGAATTATTTTGTATAGAAAAGACACGACCCAATGTTGTTGCACAATTGCACAAAATTTGCGTAATTGGTAAGTTTAAAATTAAGGGTTAGCGACCCATCAGTTGATGAGCTCGAGATATTAACTTGATAAACTTTCTTCCTAGATTTTTTTTTAATTTTATTTTCAGTAATAATTAATTTATTTTCTTTTAATTAAATTTCTAATATATAATCGTTTAGAAAACTCATATTACTATTATTTTTGTTATTAATAAAAGTAAGTCATCTTCTTAGTTTAACCAATAATTAGCAATGATTGACATCCACATCTCAATTATTTTAGGTAGATTAACATACGTTAATGATGATTAAGATGAAAGCACTAAAGGGTTTGCTTTTATAAGTGGGAATTAAGCAAAGTCACTAGAGATTCAAGAATCTTGCAAAGCCTAAACCCCATATTAATTCTGTATAAGTCACCTAATATGCTTCCCCCTTTATAAAACATGTAAATAATACTGTTTCCACTAGATCAATGATATGGATAAATCTCAAACTAACGATATCACTAACATGTAAATAATAATGTTTTATATATAAACGGTTTAGGAGAGGATTAAGTAAAAAAAAGGAACGCCAAAGAACTTAATAAATGTATCTGGTCTAAACAAGCGAACCGGGATCAAGTCCAACTCATTTAATTTAAGATAGCTTAAGCTTTGCTTTTGAGTAGTTTTTCAAGTTTAAATTTGGTTTGGTCTCAATTTATTATTTAATTATTTTATTTGTATACAAATAGATTATTTTTTATATTTATAAAATATTTTTATACATGTAATTAAACATCCAAATAGAAGAAAAAGTCTTGTAAATATTAACCAAAAAAAAAAAAAATACTATTTTGTCATCTTAAATAAGATTTAGGGAAAATTGATAGTCGCCTTCTAGAACATGAGAGAGACACTTACACGTAACTAGTAAGAGACGTGTAATACAAAGATTCTCATTTGATTAGAAGTTACTTTTCATATGTCATCTCTTCATTCATATATATTTTTTCATGCAATATTTAAAGAAATAAATAATTAAGATATATATAAATACGTTTCTCTCTTTAACTTGTCAATTCTCTTGTTTGCCCATAAATATTAATTTAGTAATTAATTAGAAGTTACTTTTCATATGTCATCTCTTCACTTCATATATATTTTTCATGCAATATTTAAAAAAATAATTAATTAAGATATATTAATTTAGTAATTAATTTTAAACTTAAAGGTTAAAACAGTGCCATTTGTACGTCCTTAAAACATATATGATTAACAAACAATATTATCCATTCCACGTGTTTATAGCCATTTGGAGTTCCATTAAAACAGCAAAGAAAACTTTAACTTAAAGAATACATTTTGAAGGTCACTTTCATTTATTTATATAATAACTTCAAATTTCTCCATAAAAGTATGTGATGCATATGCTAATAATATGTAATGATGAGAATTAATTGCTTAACGTGCTAAAGGCAAAGAAGAGTATACCAAATGAGCCCTAAATAATAGCTAATTTCAATTAGAACAATACTTTTGTTCCTTTAGTGAAATATTGTTACCACCAATTGAAGCATCTAATTAATGTTCTTCACATGTCCGAAAACTCAAGCCGGACCCCTAATGTTGTAGTAGATGAAGCTAGGGTTTAGGACCCCATTTAAAAAAATTAAAATTATATGCATTATCTTAAGACCATGCGTAGTGGGCAAGATCCACCCTTGGACGTTTTGCGCCATGTGGCAGCCCAGTCAGCAAGGGGCATTATTGGGCGTTTTTCTAAAATTGGTGTAGTGGGGATGTGGACATTATGTTAAAAGGGTGTAGAGAATTAAATATAAATAAAAAAACCAACAAAAAAAGCTATTGGCCATAAAAAATGAAGCTTCAATGTGATTGGTCAAAATTTTGCTCCAAGAGCGTGATTATAAACACGCCTAAACCAAAAAAACACCAAACACGCCCATGCGTAGTGGTTACGCGACGTGATTGGGTGATATTGGGCAAAGAAAACGCCCCACAAGTAAGCCACTACGGGTGGTCTAAGCTGCCCAACTGGATCAACGGGACTTCAGCTTTGTAATAGCCCGCCCCGTATACTTTAGCGAAATAGATATCTTGCAATATGCAATGTTTAAATGAATTAGGCAAAATGGATTGTATTGAAAAGCGAGTAACTACAAGCTAGGGCGAAAACATTGGCATCAAGTAAAGTTAGAAAAATAAAATTTATCTAAACATATTTATACGCACACAATATTCATGTAATGCTCCGCATTTTCTGTACTTTCCATATTTAAAAAGTTGTATTCATATTTTTATTTTTAGAAACTTGTATTCTACTTCATTTCAATCCTTGTAATCTCGAGACTTTGATCATAATGGAGATCGTATATTTATATCAATCTTGTTTAATCATACATGCATAATATGTAATCAGTCGTGAAATACACGCTTTAATTTAAAACGAGACATACATCGAGATTATATTTTCTCGGAATCACATTCATATATGTATCATAGTTATAATATACTTGCATACACATTTATAGCATAAAATAACCAACAATACAAGTGCAAGGACTAAAAATGAAAATTTTTATCTCCCCAACCACATTCTTTAATGTCATAACCTCCAACCAACTCATTTAATACCTCAAACCCACCTTCTAAGACCATGTGCAGTGGTTAACACCCAACCCTTGGGAGTTTTGTGCCATGTGGTAATACAATAAGCAATGGGGCATTATGAGACATTTTCTAAAATGGGTGTAGTGGGGATGTGGGACATTATGTTAAAAAGGGGTGTAAATAAAGTTAAATAAAAAACATCAAAAATATTTTATTGGGCATTATGTTTAAACCTGCATGTGATTGGTCAATTGAAAGTTCTCTCCGGCATGAAATATTTCACGCTCCAACCCAATTTTGGTTGAAAAACGCCTAAGGGGGCGGAGAAGTGGGCGTGGGGTGGCATTGTTTGGCTCAAAAATGCCCAAAACAAGGGCCACTACGGGTGGTCTAACCTCCAACCAACTCATTTAATATCTCTCCTAACTCCAAACCACCTTCATTTAAACCCCAACCACCTTTATTTAAACCCCAACCACTTAACGCTCTTATAAATACCAACTCTAACACCTTGCAAACACTTGCACCACCTCCAAATTACTTCCAAACTCTCTCAAATCTTTAAGATTTTAAACTTTGAGCAAAAAGTTCAAGAACCAAAATTGGTAACTTCGGTGTTCCAACAACTCAAGACTCGTCAAACTCACTAAGTGGAAATTTCTTCGCGAGCCGTGAGTATACTTGACCCTTTTTACGCTTTAATGCACTTTTAGGTGTAACATGTTTCAAGTATAAAAAATTCACGATACACATAATCAAACATATTCAATCACTCAATCCGCAAAACATGTTATTTGTTATGCTTAGGTTGTTTATGCTAGAATACTTTTATGCACTCTATTTGTCATTAACTTAGCTAGCCCACCTTAACAATTATAACGCTATAGGAGTATCACACCACCCGACGGGGTATTGTTAAGTCAACATACTTTACGGTCTCGATTACTTCGGTGTCGAGGGATGCACATTATACTTTACGGTCTTGTTCACTTCGGTGTCGATGGATGCACATTATTCTCGTGGACACTCGGGTTTGGCCTATAGTTATGCATGCTAGCTTCAACTTTGTTTATGAATTGCCATGTTGGATTTGAGACAACCTTTTTATACTTATATGCTAGTATTCCAAAACTTGTATACTCGCCAATACTTTTGTATTGAACTATACTTTAAAACATGTTGCAGGATTATGATGATGATGATGCACGGAACTTAATAGGATGCCTTGAAACACATTTTAAACTTTAAATACACGTTGTAATGTAATTCAATTTGTTTCAATTTGTTGTATTCGATTTCAAACAATGAAATTGATTCTTTTAGCAATAAAATGAAATTTATTATTAAATACTTGTCACAATTTAGTGTTATGAGTAATGAGCAATCTATTTCGTGTCACTCCGATGTTTCCGCCATCGGTTGGGGTATGACAGATTGGTGTCAGAGCCATAACTATAGGGAATTAGGAAAATTGTCATGCTTTTGACCTAGTCTAAAGTTAAGCACCAAACTTGACCATACTTGACTTATGTGCTAATTCCTTGAAACATCTTTTATATGTTAATTTCTCGAACGTCTTTTATGTACTGCTTTCTTGAACGTCTTTTATATGCTCATGTCTAATTTGCTATCCCAAAACATACGCCTTTCCTAAGGCATTTTACACGATTATGTTAAACTCGAAAACACTCGTATTATACAAATGAGACGACTTCACCAAAAACCCACAATTTGGTGAACGACTCTCAATCCACTTAGTCTTTTGTATAAATCTCACCATCAAATTAGGAGTGAAATCATCACCTTGATAGAGAATTTCCATTCCAAATCTACTGGACCCTCATCAACGTGTCGGAATAAACTTTCTTGACCCGATGAGTACTAACCACACTTAGAGTATGATGATGTCAAGTTAGGGGTGAAACCCGCATCTTGTCAACTAGTCCCACTTCTTGATTTTCAAAAATCCCGCCAAGTCACGAATCTTCGATTGATTTGGAACATGTAGTAACCAGAAGGGTGAATACCGTTAACCGAAATTTCAGCGAGAGTATTCCACCTATTAGGCTAAAGCATGCTTCCCAAACTCAAAAGAGCTTTCGACCACTTTGGTTTAGTCAAAAGTTTCGTTTTGGAACAATCCAAGTTTTAATCAAACCTCCATTTTACTAGGATCAATTTCATGCTTAACGCAATACAAACTTTTCCTTTTTTTTTTTAAATTCAAATTATTTTCACAATGATTACGCACAAATCATACTAAATCTTTTCATACACTTAATGTTATTCACATGGATGATTTCAAAAACGTCACCAATAAGATTTACATTACTCTTAATCCTAAAATGGAGGCATATCATCAACATAGGAGTGATTTCCTTACCTTAACGATTAGCTCCGCTCCTTCCTTTCTCAAAAACGACCACACCAACGGGTTAGGGGTGATTCCCTTATCTTGGTGATCGTTACCAAACCTTCCTTTTTAAGAGACTTTATTATGCCAACCACACGATCAAGTTTTATAGCTAAATCGTTTATCAATTTGTCAAAATCCCTACTTATGCAAAATTTCAAAATTTATTGTTTTATCAAACGTATTTCTTACCCTACAATCTATTTTACATAAATCCCATACACAAAAATTTCCTCATCATTCCTTAAACGTTTTATTACCCGATTTTCAAAATTTTAGGAAATGCTACATATCAACTCAATCGGTCTAATGAATCTCTTATAAGGGGGTGGAAACCTTCTCTACCAAGACGCGTTTTGCCTGGGCGAGTAACTCGTCAGGTGAAAACAAAACCGTGAGTTCCTGGATGAATAACCCATCAGGGGCAAAGCGGACAATATCTTGGCACAGTTTACTTGGGCTATTACAAATGGTATCAGAGCCAGGGGCTGGGCCGGTGTGCCAGCGAGGACGCAGGGCTCCCTAAGGGGGGTGGAGATGTAAGTCCCACATCGGTTGAGAAGGAGAACAAAGTCTTCCTTATAAGGGGGTGGAAACCTTCTCTACCAAGACGCGTTTTTCCTAGGCGAGCAACTCTTCGGGTGAAAACAAAAGTGTGAGTTCCTGGATGGACAACCCATCGGGGGCAAATCAGACAATATCTTGGCATGGATTACTTGGGTTGTTACAATTTAACTCCGCCAACTATAAACTTCTTAGTTTATTGTTGTCGGTCCTAAGCCCAGGCAAAGAAGAATGGCTTATTTAAAAAAAGTTTTTAAAAGGGCCTTGATTTTTTAATTTGCTTGAAGCCCCTAAAAACATTGGGTTGCCCTGCCAAAATTGAGAATAAAAAGGTACCTTCCACATTTAGCTTATAGAGAATAAACATGAAACTTAGAGAGAATAAACATATAAATAAAGAGGCGAGATGTAATTATAAAGAACATGAAAATAAAAAAAAGAAATGAACTTCAATCAAAACCGGCATGTTATTAGAGCACAAATAGTTTAAGTAATCATAAGTCAATGTTTCCAACTTTCATATACATTAAACAAAACTTCCGCTTGGAACGCCCATGACCTTGTTGTCAAGTGACGTTGGTGAGTGTTCCCGAAAATGTGGCATTGTTTCAAATTTTTGCAAGTCCAGGTTAATTTGTTGGTATTTAGGAGTAAAAATATAGTTGTTAAAAAACATAAACAAAACTTTCGTAACACCACCTTGTGTTCTACCTAATGTCAGCATAATAAAGAAGTTTAGTTTATTGTAGGTTTTGGTCCATTTGCTAGTAAGTCTGTAGCACGACTATATAGTCTGTATTTCTCTTTCATATTTCTTTATATTTTTCTGTTGAATAAACCTTAGGCACTTTTCCTCTGTACATGTTTGTCTTTCAACACCTAGATTTAGATTTTGTTTTAAATGAGATTTCAACTATAACAACAATAAGGTAGAAAGAATGATTTCCTGTGTGCTAAGAGATAGGAAGTATAGTAACGGGGATCACCCAATCATGTGACAACTTCAATCTTCAAGCGACTAGAAGGCCACAATGAGAACTTGTAATTTTGTTACCAATTAGGTTAAAGAAAATTTCTTTTATTTTTTCTTATTATGGAAAAGCTTCAAAAGGAATTTGAGGTAGTTGGATCATGAATGAATACCGATTAGCCTAAGAGAATTTGATGTTAAAGCTTCGATTTGAGCTTGAAGCGAGTTAGTCTCGTCAACTTTGTATGCACCAGGGGCTTTCACTTTGCCGTTTCGAGGGGTATGCCATTGAAAGCTGGTTTGGGTTATTTCCTCAATTTGCATGAATACTCCGAAGGGCATCTATTTCCTAAGATTTCCCCAGATCGAGTTGAAATCTAGGATTTGGCATGTTTGGGGGTAAAAGCCTATTGTAGAAGATGAAAACTAGTTGCCATACTTCTAGTCCATGGTGTGGACATTTTCTAAGGAGTTTTTTTTTAAACCGTTTCCATGTTTTATATAAAAGTTGCCCCGCTTGTGGTGTGCACATATAATGTATATATGTGTGGGCGCTCGGGGGGCAAAAGTGAAATGGTACTAACTTTAACGTTATTTTACTAATTTCGTGAAAATAACGTTAAAAGCGGTGGATGGTTAATCATGTGGTAGCGTTGATAGCTGAAAGACACGAGGGTACATGCACCAATTGGTCTCTGTCCTGATTGTTATGTGCCTTAGGTCCAATGCTTGATACAAAACTACAACCGAGCCAGGGGTCTCACTGGAAGCAGCCTCTCTATTCCTACGGGGTAGAGGTAAGGCTGTCTACATCTACCCTCCTCAGACCCTACCTTAGCTTTGCTATTGGTGGGATTTACTGAGTATGATGATGATGATGATGTTTTATATAAAGATTCCCTTTCCCCTTAAAGAAAATATTTAATTTTAATTATTAATTTAGCAATTTTAACTAGTGGGAAATATTTATAAATAAATTCTTAAACAAGGGACTTCCAAGTGGTAATAGAACCATTAGGAAGACTATTTTTCCACGCCTTTACTCGGTCTTTTAATGAAAATTGTAACATACAGAAACTAATGGCATCGTCTGAGAAGCCATTAATTTTAAAAGTTTCACAGATCACCAAAAAGTTGGAAATATGGATGTACGAGTCTTTGTCATTTAGGCCACAGAAAGTAGACGAGTTTTGAAGCATTTGGATAAGGGGTGGTCTTAGTTCAGAGTTGTATGTATTCACCTCTTGGGCGCCAATAGCTACCCCAAAATTATCCAAGATTGGCCGTAGAAAGTCCATAAGGGTCCTTTCTTTAGCCATTAGTTTGTCATTTAAAATTGCTTCAGCAACGAGTATGTTCCTTTGACGAAGTCTTTCACAAAAGCATCACCCTGGCTCGTTGATGAATGAGTATAACTCTAAATCACTCGAGGGGGTGGAGGTCATGAACTATATAACAACCCTCCTAAAATATTTAGAACGTCCCTATACATCCTAAAACACACCCCGTATACGAAAACCGGACCCGAAATACCTTTATTTAACAAAAATTAAATAAAAATGAAATTCAAGAGGCACTCGCGGGGCGCGAAGCCCTTGGCTACCCTAGCCGCGGGCCGCGATAGCTAGGCCACCAGAACGCACCCGGTGCCGTCACGTGGCATGTGCGTGTCAAGCCTATTGGTCGAATCAGCCAAGCTAGGGCCTACCCTAGACTAGCTCGCGGGCCGCGAGGGACGACCCTTAGTTGGTCGCGGGGCGCGAGAAACCTGTGATTAGACCCTATAAATTGGGAACATCGGCATTCAGTTTCCGTCGCTCACAATTCGATTTTTTCTCTCAATTCTGAATAGCTAAAGTAATACCCGGGCATAATACCCCCCTAATTAGCGAAGCTCTGCCTCGTTGTAAGTATTATAACCCCCAGTTACGTATTAGATACGCTGCCCGATTGATCTAGTGCTCCGTAACGCCTGTCGAGGCTCTGCCCGACGTAGTCGTTGGAGTTCTGTCTCGGGGAGGGTATAACTAATGTAAATTGGGTTATTATACTAACGCGTGTGCATTGTTTAATTAATAGTTTATAACCAGGAAGTCACAAGGAAAATACCTTAATTAGCAATGTGAGTTTATCCTCTCTTTTTTTTAAATGCTTTTCATAAACTGTTTTACAAAACCACAATTATTTTACATGATAATTAACAGTGATTGAGTATTTGTAATTCTACAATTATCGTCGTTATGTTGGGGTTTTGTATACAAAATTTGTTACTACACTGTGAGTAGTAACATGACCACCAGTCAGGATTGACAGTGCCGTGGGTGGTAATTAAGGTAGAAATATAAACAAATGTAATTGTGAGATCACCCTCAATGATGTAAAATGATAAAACCTGTCTTGATTAAATTGGGATTCACTCACTAGTATTTCCCATTGACAAATGTTTTTAAAACGCGTTTCAGGTAACAAAATGTGAAAGCCAAATAGAAGCCAGCTGGACAGCACTGAAGGCTTGAAAAAATGTGGCTATAAAAGTTACCTAAATAAAGAAGATGTTTTAATTCAATAAATTAGGGTTTATCCCTATAAACATGTTTGTAATGGAAACTTGGGTTTTCCCATGTATTTACTATTATAAAAATGTGGTATTTTACTCAGATAAAATATTTCCTAACTACGGTCCTAATGTAAATTCCGCTGCCAAATTGATAAACACCGATACCACTGATACTGGCTCGCGGCCGCCCGTTCCCAAGAGATAGGGGTCGGGGGTTGCGACAGAGAGTGGTATCAGAGCTACAGCCACTGATTTGACCCACAGAAGTGTTCTGCTGACATTGAAATTGTCAATTCTGTTAGGAAATAATCTATGTGATTATGTGCATACGTGTATATTATTGTATTGTGTTATTTGACAATTTGTTAGTTTACAGTATGAGTGATCAAGGACCATCGGACGCCTATCGTCAATTGTCTAGTTCTCCTAGAGATGAAGGAACTTCTTCCCAGCCTACCCCCTCGGGGTATTCAGCTGACACAGAAGAGGGGATCTTTATATTCAAAGCGCAATCTGAAGAACCATTCCCTACCAAAAAGAGAGGATGGTTCAGTCGGGGAGCTCACGAGCGTAGGAAAAGAATGAGGAAGTTACAACAACAGAGAGCTTTAGCAGCTGCAAATAGGGAGATGAATGCCCAGACTCAGGATATAATCAATAGACGATTAGCCAATTTCCACATATTAGCTACCACTGCCACATACCCAAACTTAGAACAAATTATTGCACCACAGCCACTACCCTTGTTTCCAACTCAACCCATGGAAATAGAACCAAATCCAGGAGACCAGATTCCCTTACCTGCCTTTGACCCAAACGAAATCCCTAGAGTCCCAGCACCCCATCCTCCAGATTATGACCCATGGTTTGATGATCATAGGGATTATCGAGAACTCTACCCACAGGAGGAACCCATACAAAACCCAGTAGCACCATATCCAAACCTTGACCCTCTAGATCCATATTGGGATAATGACCAGTATATTCTGGAAATCCTAGAGAACCCATAACCATACGAAGAACCAATGCCCCAGTACCCTGACCCAATACCAGCACTCGCACCACCCATGAGTACCGAAAATGTGCAGGAACTCCACACTTTTGGTAAGGAGTTGTTAGATGAAAGTGAAAAAATAAGGCAAATAGGGGAGAGGCTTGTTTGGAAGTACAACGAGCGTAATTGTAACAACCCGCATTTTGAAGTCAAAGTACAAGTCAAAGTCAAAAGAAGAAAAGATTGCTAATTCGATCTGTCATTCCTTGCTTAATTATTACTTGTACTTCTCGACTCGTTAATCAATACTTTAATTTATGATAACTTAGTTGTATTATGTGGAGTTATAATGCAGTAATCATTTTCTATCGCTTATCGACTTATCGCTATCTAACCGTGTAACACCTCGTAAAAACGTGTCCAATTGTGTGAAGACACGTGTCCTAAACCCTAAATATGTGAAAGATTGAATTAGAAGGACTAAAGTTGTCAAACGATGAAAACACGTATGCGAAGGGACTAAAAGTATCAACATGCCAAACTTGTGCCTCTGATTGACCACACACGATGAATATATTCTTAAACGAGTAAATATTCGAATGTAAGAAGCCGTTTGTGAAAGTAATCGAAAGTTTACAAGACAAGGGGGTTAAACGTGTCAACATGTTAATTTTTACCTCTGAGTGACCTTTTAACGAGCCCGGGGCTTCATAATGTTCGATTATACTCTCAAGAATATGTGATAACAAATTCATAAAGTTTCGACATCGTTATGTGTTAATTACGCAAACTTCCAAGAATAAGGGTTAAAAGCGTCAACGAGATGAAACTAGTGTTTTCGATGATCGTTTAACGAAACCGGACCTAACGGTGTTTGGTTATACTCCCAAGATCATCTACAAACTAACTTCAAGGGTTAAAAGTGCCTAAAACGAAGGTTAAATAGGTTATAAGGGACCAGGGACTGAAACTGCCAAACTTAAAACATTTTTAACCTGATCAAGGGAGAGTCGCGGGGCGCGTAAACCTCCCCTTATGTCCTTCGCAACCCGCGAGAGAGTCCCCAGCGCAGAAAAAGAATGTGCTAGGAATCATAATCTAGTTTATAGTTAATTGTCATTTGTCTATTCTAGGAGGGGGTAAAGTGTAATTGCTATTTCTATAAATAAGGATCAATAGTCATTTAGGAGGGTAGGAAACATATTGGTATATTGTTAGGCTCATTGCATTAGCATGAGAATGGCATAGCCCTGGCCACTTCGGTGGTTAGTTATTCTATATTGTCTTCTTCATTCAAGCAAATACAGTTACAGATTTGTTTTCATCATCTTTATTCAATTCAGTCTCTATCATTGGTCTGACCTGCCCTGACCTGCCATTTTCCTTTCAAACTCCATGTAAACCAGATCGAATGCTCATTTGGATGCTCAGGAGCGTCAGCTCAAATAGCTTCACAGTGATGTTGCTGAAATCAAAACCTCTTTGAAGGCATTAGAAGAGACTCACGCTGAATCCCGTGAGTTTAGGAAGGTGTTTCTCTCTTGGATGCAACATCAGGAGGCAAGGTCTGATGATAGTTCGCCAGGATCTGGATCTCCATCGTTTCTTCCAAATCCGTCTTCAGCTCAGCAACTTGACCGTGTGGTGGATCGTCACTCTGATTCTCTTCCTAATCCTCCACCTTCATCTCTCTTAGAGCAATTGAAGGCGATCGTCGCCAGATCTGACGAACGCCTGGGTAAATCGCTGCTGCACAATGGATGTGGCTCCAAATCTAGGTCGGATATTGCTAATTGGGCCTTATCGACTGCTGAAAGTGCGTTTGTCCATGGCCACTCAACAACCAAATCGATGTCTGATACAGATCAATTGAAGGCGATAATATACCGATTTGAAGAAATTTCAGCCGACCATGGCTATTTGATGCTGAATAGTCAATCGGATTCATTTTTTTTCAGGCTATAATTCTACATTGGTGGCTCCAATTGCACAATTTCAGTCTCCATGTGCACAAATTGTTGATGTCCGATCGAAATCTCATGAAATTAGAGTGAAATCGGGCCGTTTTCAGAGACAATTGGGCTTTGGGACTATGGTGGGCTTAGGTATAGAGCAGAAATCGATAGTGGACCTGGACTCTCCATATCTGGGCTTGATAGGTGGACAACTTCATCCAGTCGCTCCGTTTCTATCTTCCTCCTTATCTTCTAAGCACGTCCCTACAAAATGCATGACGGTTCTCTCAGATCTGGAACTCCTTCCACGTGATTCGGTTAAAATTGTTGCAGGAGTTGAGTCGCTTGTTGTTACTGCCCAAGCTAGTCATTTTTGGACTCCAATTTTGTCGGTCCAAGACAGTAATTCAGGGTATACTACTGAAGAAGATACAATCACAACTGAGGAAGGGGATTATTCAGTTTTTCTAGCCCATGCCATAGCTGGGAATACCACTGTCATGACAGCGGCGTGCTCGTTCAAACTTGGAGATCAACGCCTTGGTTGGAATGGGGGAATAGTGGATTTTCAGCTTTTGATTGATCCACCTCATTCTTGGGTGGTGCATGGGCAGGCTCGACCACCTGAAAATGCTATCGGGGAAGCATCCCCTTGGATTGTCGAAGTCAGTTGTCGTTCCCAGTCTTGAGGGCAAGACTGTTTTGAAGGGGGGAGTAATGATAGGAATCATAATCTAGTTTATAGTTAATTATCATTTGTCTATTCTAGGAGGGGGTAAAGTGTAATTGCTATTTCTATAAATAAGGATCAATAGTCATTTAGGAGGGTAGGAAATATATTGGTATATTGTTAGGCTCATTGCATTAGCATGAGAATGGCATAGCCCTGGCCACTTCGGTGGTTAGTTATTCTATATTATCTTCTTCATTCAAGCAAATACAGTTACAGATTTGTTTTCATCATCTTTATTCAATTCAGTCTCTATCATTGGTCCGACCTGCCCTGACCTGCCATTTTCCTTTCAAACTCCATGGAAACCAGATCGATTGCTCGTTTGGATGCTCAGGAGCGTCAGCTCAAACAGCTTCACAGTGATGTTGCTGAAATCAAAACCTCTTTGAAGGCATTAGAAGAGACTCACGCTGAATCCCGTGAGTTTAGGAAGGTGTTTCTCTCTTGGATGCAACATCAGGAGGCAAGGTCTGATGATAGTTCGCCAGGATCTGGATCTCCATCGTTTCTTCCAAATCCGTCTTCAGCTCAGCAACTTGACCGTGTGGTGGATCGTCACTCTGATTCTCTTCCTAATCCTCCACCTTCATCTCTCTTAGAGCAATTGAAGGCGATCGTCGCCAGATCTGACGAACGCCTGGGTAAATCGCTGCTGCACAATGGATGTGGCTCCAAATCTAGGTCGGATATTGCTAATTGGGCCTTATCGACTGCTAAAAGTGCGTTTGTCCATGGCCACTCAACAACCAAATCGATGTCTGATACAGATCAATTGAAGGCGATAATATACCGATTTGAAGAAATTTCAGCCGACCATGGCTATTTGATGCTGAATAGTCAATCGGATTCATTTTTTTTCAGGCTATAATTCTACATTGGTGGCTCCAATTGCACAATTTCAGTCTCCATGTGCACAAATTGTTGATGTCCGATCGAAATCTCATGAAATTAGAGTGAAATCGGGCCGTTTTCAGAGACAATTGGGCTTTGGGACTATGGTGGGCTTAGGTATAGAGCAGAAATCGATAGTGGACCTGGACTCTCCATATCTGGGCTCGATAGGTGGACAACTTCATCCAGTCGCTCCGTTTCTATCTTCCTCCTTATCTTCTAAGCACGTCCCTACAAAATGCATGACGATTCTCTCAGATCTGGAACTCCTTCCACGTGATTCGGTTAAAATTGTTGCAGGAGTTGAGTCGCTTGTTGTTACTGCCCAAGCTAGTCATTTTTGGACTCCAATTTTGTCGGTCCAAGACAGTAATTCAGGGTATACTACTGAAGAAGATACAATCACAACTGAGGAAGGGGATTATTCAGTTTTTCTAGCCCATGCCATAGCTGGGAATACCACTGTCATGACAGCGGCGTGCTCGTTCAAACTTGGAGATCAACGCCTTGGTTGGAATGGGGGAATAGTGGATTTTCAGCTTTTGATTGATCCACCTCATTCTTGGGTGGTGCATGGGCAGGCTCGACCACCTGAAAATGCTATCGGGGAAGCATCCCCTTGGATTGTCGAAGTCAGTTGTCGTTCCCAGTCTTGAGGGCAATACTGTTTTGAAGGGGGGAGTAATGATAGGAATCATAATCTAGTTTATAGTTAATTATCATTTGTCTATTCTAGGAGGGGGTAAAGTGTAATTGCTATTTCTATAAATAAGGATCAATAGTCATTTAGGAGGGTAGGAAATATATTGGTATATTGTTAGGCTCATTGCATTAGCATGAGAATGGCATAGCCCTGGCCACTTCGGTGGTTAGTTATTCTATATTATCTTCTTCATTCAAGCAAATACAGTTACAGATTTGTTTTCATCATCTTTATTCAATTCAGTCTCTATCATTGGTCCGACCTGCCCTGACCTGCCATTTTCCTTTCAAACTCCATGGAAACCAGATCGATTGCTCGTTTGGATGCTCAGGAGCGTCAGCTCAAACAGCTTCACAGTGATGTTGCTGAAATCAAAACCTCTTTGAAGGCATTAGAAGAGACTCACGCTGAATCCCGTGAGTTTAGGAAGGTGTTTCTCTCTTGGATGCAACATCAGGAGGCAAGGTCTGATGATAGTTCGCCAGGATCTGGATCTCCATCGTTTCTTCCAAATCCGTCTTCAGCTCAGCAACTTGACCGTGTGGTGGATCGTCACTCTGATTCTCTTCCTAATCCTCCACCTTCATCTCTCTTAGAGCAATTGAAGGCGATCGTCGCCAGATCTGACGAACGCCTGGGTAAATCGCTGCTGCACAATGGATGTGGCTCCAAATCTAGGTCGGATATTGCTAATTGGGCCTTATCGACTGCTGAAAGTGCGTTTGTCCATGGCCACTCAACAACCAAATCGATGTCTGATACAGATCAATTGAAGGCGATAATATACCGATTTGAAGAAATTTCAGCCGACCATGGCTATTTGATGCTGAATAGTCAATCGGATTCAATTTTTTCAGGCTCTAATTCTACATTGGCGGCTCCAATTGCACAATTTCAGTCTCCATGTGCACAAATTGTTGATGTCCGATCGAAATCTCATGAAATTAGAGTGAAATCGGGCCTTTTTCAGAGACAATTGGGCTTCGGGACTATGGTGGGCTTAGGTATTGAGCAGAAATCGGTAGTAGACCTGGACTGTCCATATCTGGGCTCGATAGGTGGACAACTTCATCCAATCGCTCCGTTTCTATCTTCCTCCTTATCTTCTAAGCACGTCCCTAAAAAATGCATGACGGTACGTTCAGATCTGGAACTCCTTCCACGTGATTCGGTTAAAATTGTTGCAGGAGTTGAGTCGCATGTTGTTACTGCCCAAGCTAGTCATTTTTCGAATCCAATTTTGTCGGTCCAAGACAGTAATTCAGGGTATACTACTGAAGAAGATACAATCACAACTGAGGAAGGGGATTATTCAGTTTTTCTAGCCCATGCCATAGCTGGGAATACCACTGTCATGACAGCGGCGTGCTCGTTCAAACTTGGAGATCAACGCCTTGGTTGGAACGGGGGAATAGTTGATTTTCAGTTTTTGATTGATCCACCTCATTCTTGGGTGGTGCATGGGCAGGCTCGACCACCTGAAAATGCTATCGGGGAAGCATCCCCTTGGATTGTCGAAGTCAGTTGTCGTTCCCAGTCTTGAGGGCAAGACTGTTTTGAAGGGGGGAGTAATGATAGGAATCATAATCTAGTTTATAGTTAATTGTCATTTGTCTATTCTAGGAGGGGGTAAAGTGTAATTGCTATTTCTATAAATAAGGATCAATAGTCATTTAGGAGGGTAGGACAGATATTGGTATATTGTTAGGCTCATTGCATTAGCATGAGAAGGGCATAGCCCTGGCCACTTCGGTGGTTAGTTATTCTATATTGTCTTCTTCATTCAAGCAAATACAGTTACAGATTTGTTTTCATCATCTTTATTCAATTCAGTCTCTATCAGACTGCCATATGCAAGTTTCTGCGTTTAACCAACTTACACACTCAAAACTCGATACCAGGAGCTTGTTGATGGTTTTTAATTACTGCTAGGACACCTGTGATGATCCTAGACACTCCATAACACCTGTGATGATCTTGAATCATGCTCTTCAACTATAAATAGGCCCTCTTGTTGCACCATTTTACTTGCTCACTTCAAAATGTACTCTTCTCACTCTTGCTTGGAGATTCCTGATCAAAGGAGACTCCTTCTAAGTTAAAGATTAAAGCTAGGGCCCTTTGTAAGTGTCCTTAGCCTCCTTTAGTTCAATTTTGTTATTTAAAAACCGAAAAATCAAAGTTGCCGCAAAACGACTTTGACCTTCGGTTTAAACCTAAATGGTCCAGCCATTGTTCGAGGCGAATATGGCTACGTGATCATAATTAGGTAGGTGTTAATCCCTCAAAAGGGCACCTCCTAATTATCACGTTTACTTAGTTAATTGTCGGGTCAAAGTAATTAATTAAAAAGTTAAACAAGTCAGATTTTTAAATAAAAACATAATCTGATAATGTAGAAGATATAAACCATGTTTTATCACTTTAATAACTTGGTAAATATTATTAGAACATGTCTAAGCATGTTCAACCCGACAATTCTGAGTTTAGGGTCGGTTCGCAACCGAAAGTCGCAAAAGCTTGACTTTCAGTTCTGACCCGATTAAGCTTAATTCTTCTATGTTTTAAGCTTCCATTAGGACCATATAATGTTGTAGTATAACCCTCTGAGGTTATATTACCTGGTCACTTTATATTCTGAATTATATGCAAGTTTCCGTTATTATGCTTTTAGTTGACCATTATGCCCTTATAGTCAAAAAGTGAGATTTTTTTGAATATATGGTCATACAAATAACTTTGTTACTGATATATAAACATGTCTGAATTATTTTGACATTATTTTCTGGTCTCAAAATGATGTTATGCAAGATATCGTAAAAAATAGCTTTTATAAAGACTAAATTACACTTTTATGCATGAATCATGTTCAAACATAAATTTTGACCATAAACTCATTACCTACTGTTATGATATCATTTTTAGGGATTTTTGGAATGTTGGGTCAGATTATATACTGACCATAACTTAGAGTTCTTGTATAAATACCATAATTGACGATAATGCCCTTTTTTGCTAATAAAATGAGATTTACACATGATTAACATGCCTAACCTTTTTCTAATTATTTAATATAAAAAATGAAAAATATTTTAGACATTCAAGGCTGATCAAAATATCAAAATTTCATAAACATCACAAATATCGTCAATTATCGACTTTTACGCTAATTAGGTGCATAGTACGGTTTAAAACCATATTTAGCGCACAAGACATGTTACCTACAGAATTAATAAATAAATTTTAATATTTTTACAGTAAGTATTAGTCATGAACTCAAATTTCCAATTTTGTCCTTAAAAGCATATGTGAAATGACCAAAATACCCTTTCGGGGCATAGTTTGGCCATAAATGGTAAACCACACATATGAATGATACCCTACTGCTTTAGCATCATAAAATAAATATTTTTACAGAATGTTTTAGACCAGAACATCAGTTTACTTTTAAACTTCTTTTATAAACCTCAAAATGACCAAAATGCCCTTACGGGACTTAATTTGGTTTTAAATACTTTTTGAGCATATATGTTAACATCCTACTGAGGTATTAACATATTTTAAGCATAATAACATATGGGACTTGTATATGGTTCATTCGGTTACCCGTTATGCATTTATGCGTTCGGTTCGGTTTATGTAACTAGTTTACATGAATTAGCCGAAATGGGTTTAACCTTATCACTTTAACTTCAAAATCCAGAATGTGTTTAGTTTACCCATATTATACAAATATTCACACTTGTCGGGTCTAAATCACATTCCATTCCGGTCTCCGCTTAATCTAGCGTTTCGGACCGTAAAGTATCTTTCAAACTAACCGGTCTAAGTCTTTGACTTAAATAAAGACCCGTTAGTATCCTAATAGGTTAATAAATCTTCGATACAAATTAAGTAGCTTCGGTAGAAGATATTTGCATAAGGTCTTAGGAATTATACGGCTGAGTAGCATCTTTGCACATCTAGCTCAGGTAAATCCTTTTAACTTATTTTCCCTTATACGGGCTTGGGATACGGTAAAATATTACCGCTTGGTCGGGTATGAGATCATTTAATCGGATTGTGATTTAATAAATCTGCATAACCCGTTTTAATCTGTTTTGTTTGATAACATAAACATTGGGGGTTAACGACCGTGTCCTGGATATCCTCAGCTCATTTAAGTTATTAATGGCCACGACCTATGCACGGGGTGTAGGCATACACCTGACAGATGCAAATGCTAAATATTAAACTACCCACAAGTTGGGGATAACTCCTTTGTGAGTTTTATAAGTGGTGAGTCGGTTAATCATGACCGGCTTCCAAACCGGCCCCAATTGTATGACAAACATGTAAATCTGTATACAAGATTTTATTAAAGATTGTCCCAAGTTATAAATGGTTTTGTGCCTTGTGCGCCTAAATCAATTTTCAGAAACCCTTTTCAAATGAGTCGGTTAATTGTATTTACCAGTGAAAACTGACGTATTTTCCAAAGACTAAGTGACAGGTACCTCTCGAAATTAGGTTGGAGCTACTTGGTGTCAAATAAGAGGATCTTGTAAATCCTTAGATGCCTGAAGTCTGTTATTTCAGTTTCTTGTATTTGTTTTTATGATCCACCTGTGGATCTCTATTAAAACCAGTCTGTATATTCTTTTATTTAGAACTCTCGGACACTATGGTTTGTAATAGTAAATAATCTACCAAGCCTTCCGCTGTGCTATAATATTGTGTTAATTGTCTATGATGATATCAACTACGTCACGATACTCCCCACCAGGCTCACCGGTAATATGTGGAAATATCGGGGTGTGACAGGTTGGTATCAGAGCCAACATTGAGTGAATTAAACACTAGCCTTTTGTGTTTAATCTCAATGACACAATAGCACATTCCTTAGAATCCCGAGTCTAGGCAATGACCAAGGATTATTCTTAACTTTCCTTTTTCGTTTATATGTTGTTTTCTTATTTTTGACAGGTTTTATATAATGCCGCCACGAGTTAGAGGAAATGGGAAAGGTCCCATGAGGGGGGGACCATCTGGACACGCCGGACCCTCATACCGACGCACACCTTTGGCGTCGTTTAGCAGCTCCAACTCAAATGATGATTGGAGGCATTCGTTAGAACCAGCGAGACGCTCCGTTTCGCTCAGCACTTCATCATCACACCCTCATTCGTTTGGGCCACTACAACCAGACGAACACGAACACGAACACTCACACCACTCGCATCATTCACTGCATTCACATTCACATTCATTTCATTCTCACCATTCATCCCATCATTCTCTTTCTCACCATTCTTACTCACCGGGTCAATTCAACCCAAATGATTACATCAACGCACCACCGGATTATAATCCGTTGGGCGCCGAGGACCACTTCTCGCAGGACATGGATATGGATAGTGATCCAGATCCATAAATGCCACCATCTGGGATGCCTACACATCCCATTGATATTTCGAGCGGTTCATCTTTTGCGGGATCTCCCTATCAAGGTCCCGATACTTTTAAAGAATGGTTTGGGCAGTGGGATTTTTACTACACCCCTTCTTTTCACAACACCCCACCACAGCAGCCACAAGAGGAACCGCATTTCGAGGCTGTAACTCCATCGCCATTGCCAGTTGAGGAACCACCTCAACAACCACCTCCTGAGCCGCCAAGGCGGATGAGGAACGCACGGATGTCCATGCGAGGGGGACCAAGATTCAGTTCCCCACAAGCTTCAAGCACTTACCCTCCGATCCCCGAAGATCCACAAATGGGTGGACCTTCTCACGCAGTGCCGGAAATTGATACCACACCGGCTACCTTCGCACCACCGCCACCGCCAATGGGTTATGAAAACCCAATACCTACTTACCCAGGTTCGTCTGGGTATAACCCGTTTGAGTATCAAGCTACTGCTCACGATCCTTATATCGAGGCAGCTAACTTTAATGCTCTTTATCCCTCACCATTTCCACCAGCATACCCAACTGGGTATCCCGTGCAAGGGTATCAATACCCTCGTTATCAGCAGCAACCTCGACCTCCACTTCAACAACCGCAACCACAAGAAATCTTGCAACGGTTGGAAGAAGTCGAGCAAAGGGTGGAGGAACATGGTAGGACGCATAATAAGTTCCTCAAGGGTCTTGCAAACCTCATAAAGGGCAAGAAGAAGAAGGATCGTTGAAGACCTTTGTTTTATTCACTTTGTTATTTTAATTAAGTCCCTGCGTGGACATTTCTTTTATTTTTAGTCCCTGCGAGGACTTGTTTCTTTTCTTTAGTTCCTGCGTGGACAATTTGTTTATTTCAAAGACCCGTTTAGGGCACTTTTTTTAATCGTTTAGTATTTTAATGGATTTCTTTTGAAATTTATATGTGTGTATTTTATTACATCATTATGCAAATATCATTTCAATTTTAAATTGATCTGCAAAAGAAATTTCAAAAGATGTTCTTAAAGGTATAACCTAGCCACAATATCAATGGCTATGATGGTATAACCCTCTTAAGAAAATAATTCATAGTTAACATCTAAAAACATGTTAACACTCCTGGCAGTGTGGCTTGAGAAACCACACCAGCCTTCTAAGTACTTGGTCCATTCCAAGCCACCTTCATGGCCTGAATGATCAATATGAATCATGGCTATTAACATCAATTATAATGTATACACCAAAACATCCATTTGAGGTGTTCTGCCTACGGGCCAATAAGTATTCATGACAAAGATAGTTTTATTTTATAAACTTCTTGTCAAAAAGGCGATGAACTATGTTCGACCCTTACATTCCGATCTAAAAAAGATGGACGGATCGTTCCGGATGTGCATCGACTACAGGGAGTTGCATAAGCTTACCATCAAGAATCACTATCCCTTACCTCGAATCGATGATTTGTTTGATCAATTACAAGGTGCTACGTGTTTCTCGAAGATCGATCTACACTCCGGTTATCACCAATTAAGAATCCAGGAGGAAGATATACCCAAAACCGCTTTTCGAACCCGATACGGTCACTACGAGTTTGTTGTTATGCCCTTTGGTTTAACCAACGCTCCCGCAGTCTTTATGGATCTAATGAATCGCGTGTGTAAACCCTTTCTTGACCACTTCGTCATCGTGTTTATCAATGATATCCTGATCTATTCCAAGTCAAAAGCCGAACACGCGCGACATCTCAGTTTGGTTCTTGAACTACTCTAGGGAAACCGCCTCTACGCCAAATTCTCCAAGTACGAATTTTGGCTCGAGGAGGTTCAATTCCTCGGTCACATTGTCAATAGTCAAGGTATTCACATCGATCCCACAAAAATTGAAGCAGTCAAGAGCTGGATTACACCAAAGAACCCGTCCGAAGTCCGTTCTTTTCTCGGACTAGCGGGCAATTATCGTCGATTTATCGAAGGATTCTCTAAAATCGTTGTACTGCTTACTACCCTCACGCATAAAGACAAGTCTTTTGTTTGGGGAACCGAACAAGAGACTGCCTTTCAGACTCTCAAGCGTATGCTCTGCAATGCTCCTATTCTCACTTTACCCAAAGGAAATGATGACTTCGTAGTCTATTGCGATGCCTCTAACCTCGGTCTCGGTTCTGTTCTCATGCAACGAGACAAGGTTATCGCGTATGCCTCTCGTCAGCTCAAGATCCACGAGAAGAACTATACAACCCACGATCTCGAGCTTGGTGCAGTTGTTTTTGCGTTGAAGATTTGGCGATACTACCATTACGGTACCAAGTGTACGGTCTTCACCGACCACAAGAGCCTACAACACATCTTTAACCAGAAAGAGCTGAATATGCGCCAACGCCGATGGGTTGAACTTCTTAACGATTAAGACTGTGAGATTCGTTACCACCCTGGCAAAGCAAATGTCGTTGCCGATGCTCTCAGTCGACGAAGCTATTTGCATAACATTCGTAATACTCAAGCCTAGCACAATCTCGAAGCTCTTATACGTGACGCTCAACATGCTTGTTTTACCGAACGCACCATGAGAAAGAAAGGATTATCAATAATGGCGAGCAACTAGTGAACAAATCGAATGGTATATTTCATTACCTAGACCGAATTTGGATTCCCAAACGCACCAATTTACGAGAGACTCTGTTAAACGAAGCCCACAAGTCTCGATATTATGTTCATCCCGGTGCAGATAAGATGTACCAGGACCTGCGCTACAAGTACTGGTGGCCGGGCATGAAGAAGGATATCACTATCTATGTCTCGAAATACTTGACTTGTTCAAAAGTCAAGGCTGAGCATTAACGCCCCTCTGGCTTACTCGTGCAACCCGAGATCCCTATGTGGAAATGGGAGAGTATAGCTATGGACTTCATAACGAAACTTCCGCGCACGCCATCAGGTCACAATAGCATCTGGATTATCATTGATCGTCTTACCAAATCTGCTCATTTTATGCCGATACGAGAAGACTTTAAGGTGAACGATTAGCACGGATCTACACCGACGAAATTATATGTCGACACGGGACGCCTCGTGACATCATCTCTGACCGCGACGGTCGGTTTACCTCGCGCCTTTGGGAAATGTTTCATTCTGCTCTCGGTACTACTCTTAATCTAAGTACCGCTTTCCATCCCCAAACCGACGGTCAGACTGAAAGAACGATTCGTACCCTTGAAGACATGCTTCGCTCGTGTGTCATAGACTTCGGTGGTAATTGGGACGCGCACTTACCTCTAGTCAAATTCTCGTACAATAACAGTTATCATTCTAGCATTCAAATGGCACATTTGAGGCATTATACGGAAGAAAATGTCGATCGCCTATTGTGTGGCACGAGATCGGAGACACGCAAATTACCGGTCCTGAGTTATTACAAGAAACGACTGACAAATTCTCCAGATCCAAGACAATCTGCTGAAAGCTCGGAGTCGTCAGAAAAGTTACGTCGATAGATGCCGCAAGCCCCTTGAATTTGTTGTTGGCGATCACGTACTCCTAAAGGTTTAGCCTTGGAAGGGGGTGATCAGATTCAGCAAGAAAGGAAAGCTCGTGCCTCGATATGTTGGACCCTTTAAGATCCTGAAAAGGATTGGCAAAGTGGCCTACAGACTCGAACTACCGGAGGAACATAGCAACGTCCACCCGACTTTCCACGTTTCGAACCTCAGAAAGTGTCTAGCCGAGCAGGATTTACAAGTTCCACTTGAGGATCTACAAGTGGACGAAACATTACACTTCGTGGAAAATCCTGTCGAGATCATGGGTCGAGAAACCAAGCAGCTCCGACGCTCACGCATTCCCATTGTGAAGGTTCCCTGGGAAGGCAAACGCGGCGCCGAGTTCACTTGGGAATTCGAAAGTGACATGAAGGCTAAGTATCCACAGCTATTCGTTACACCTGCGCCTTAATTTCGGGACGAAATTCCCTAAAGTAGGGAAGGCTGTAACAACCCGTGTTTTGAAGTCAAAGTACAAGTCAAAGTCAAAATAAGAAAAGTATGCTAATTTGATCTATCATTCCTTGCTTAATTATTACTTGTACTTCTCGACTCGTTAATCAATACTTTAATTTATGATAACTTAGTTGTATTATGTGGAGTTATAATGCAGTAATCGTTTTCTATCGCTAATCGGCTTATCGCTATCTAACCACTATAACATCGCAACTCGAATTACAGGTTATGGATATTGTTTTACGTGTGTGTGTTATTTGTTACTTGTGCATGTTTATATTGTTTCGAGATTTTAATCGCAAACGCAATCGCAACTCTATCACAACGCAATCTCATCGCAACACAAAATGCATAATGGCTATGTTTAGGTTTATGACTGTTAATGAATGTTAGTTAGGTTATTTGTATAATTAATGTGAAATACTATTGCATCGCTTACTCGCAACGCTCAACGCACGAAACGAAAAGTCAAAAACCAACGCCCACAACCCAACCCAACCCAACCCAACCCATCTGATCGAATGACCATTCGAACGAATGGTCATCCGTCCGGATGACCATCCGATCGGATGGCCATCCGATCGAACCGCCTTCCAATCCGTCACATTACACCGCCTTTTCTCCCCTCTTGCCTATAAATAGCACCTGTCACATCACTGTTCATGTGATGTGACAGCTCTCGTTTGACCAGCACGTTCCAGCCCTATTTTCTCTCGATTCCTCACGATTCTTGTAAGTTTCTACCCGAATCTTGTACTTCTTTGATCTACACACACTTCTTCATCATTTTCACCATCAAATCTCAACTTTTCACCATCAAAATCTGCGGATTTGAGGTGTTCAAGGATGATATCATCATGGGGTTCTTATGAACACCAAAGTGTGACCTCATTCCGCTAAGAACAACTCAGATCTAAGTGATTTCAACATGTTTAAACACTGATTTCGTCATAATCTAAACAAATTCAACTAGATTCAAGCTTTTCTTCAACATTCTCAACTTTTCACAAAAAAACTGATAGAATCTGAGCTCATTCAGGCCTCCTACTCATTCGCTAGTGGAATATCGGTCTGAGAACGGGTTTCTATCGAAGAGACAACCGACTTAATGGGGTGAACATGAACAACCATCAAGAACAGTTGACTGATCAGACGGGGTGATTCCCATCCGATCGGATAACTGGGACTTGGTGGAGTTTCCGTTGTTTGACACGTTGTCATACCGTCTCGGTATAACCGCAAAACTTTCCAAACCTAACAAATTTTTACAAGTTTTAGAACGGACACGTTGCTGAACAGACCGCCGTCCAATCGGATTGCCATCCGATCGAACGACGATCCGATCGGATAACTTGTGACGTTCAATGCTTGTGATATTTTCCAATGCTTAGGCTTTTTCACAAAATTTCAAAAGGAGCTAGTTTCAAACGAATCGCCATTCGATCGGAAGGCCATCCGTTAGGATGACCATCCGGCCGGATGACCTGAATTGTAGAAACACTTCTTCGTTTTTAAAATGCTACAACGAAAACTTCAAAGTTTCATCATACACAAACACATCCATCCCAAACGGACAACCCTCCGAGCGAATGGCCATCCGTCTGGATGACCCTCCGTCCGGAAGGTCATCCGATCGGATGACAATCCGTCACTTGCTCCACTTGCTTCGTTTAACGCACCATTCAACGCTTATACTATCGTACTATGTTCAGGCTAATCTCCTAGCGCTCCCTTCAATCCAAGAGTGTGTTTATTTACTAAACACAATCTATGAGTATACTCGATCCCTTTTTTACTTTAAGCACTTTTGGGTGTTACATACGTTACTTATATCAAATCACATCGATCACACAATGCAAACACTTTTATACGCTAACCGCTCTGCATGCTATACGTGTTATTCGATGAATGCTTGTATGTTATGTTTGCACAGTGATTGTTGCCTGACACCTTAGCAACGATAGTACTATAGTTTGGACTCAGCACCTGTCATGGACGGGGGTTGCTAAGGGTATTTCTTCACGTGTCACAGTGGTGATATGTGTTACACACTCTACAACTCGTAGTCACGTCTGTGCATATTTCATTGTCGATAACCTACTTGCTTCACATTATACATGTTACATGCTGGTTATGCGTAACTCGCTTTCGCTACTATTATACTATTAAACCTGTATGCTCACCTTTACACTATGTGTATTGACTTTATTTTAACGTATGTGGCAGGTATTTAAGATGCTAGGATTGCTTGCTGTCATGGAATCAAGCCTAGGAGAGTCTAGAAACAAACAATTAATCTTTTGAGTTGTCGGAACTATGATTAGTCTTTGAGATAACTATGTCTGTAATAACTGCTTTATTTGATAAGTTATGGTATGTGATGTGCGTGAATTATATATATTTTAATTGCGTTTTTCTTCACACAAATTTAGTTTTAAAAATGTTTTTTCACCTAGGAACTAACTACACACACAAAAGGGTAAGTGTACCCGTCGGGTGGTAATATAGCTAATCGGCAAGAACCGGATATCAATCCGTGGATGCGGTGTCTCGATACTAAACTTTTGCTGCTTTAAAGCCTTTTCAATTGATGGGTTGATTTTTCTAACTTAGCATGCAATTAAATAAACTACTAAAAAATCTAACAAAGAACAATATCTAGGAAAGGTTGCCTAAACTAAGTCTCCACTAACAAACATGTGACAACAAAGAGGAAGGATTAGTGATGATGCAAGTTCTAATTTTTAACTAAGTCCCCAATCAAGGATTCCCAGTCATATAATTCTTAGGAAAACTTAAAATGAATTAATCATTCTAATCACCTAAAAATTATTCTTTTAAGCTCACTTGCTAAGTTGATGTTAATCTTTAATAATGAGTTATTTGTTTGTCAAAAATCCTAACTCTACAAATTAGGGAAAACTAATATGAACAACACACTAATCACCCTAACTTGGTTTCAAGTAGTTGGCACTATCATCATGTTCTTGATATGAACCACAAGCATGGTCATGCTAGATAATAACTTTGGCCTAAATCATCAAACTAACATGAACACAAACTATAGAATTCATATAAACAACTTTTGATCTTTCCCAATCTAGATGCAAGAATTCATACACATGTTCAAATCATCATTCATATCACATTAGCAATTACCATTCCTAGTTTCATGCTATGAATCATATTAACAAGTTAACAAGATTCAATAATCATAATCTTTACATGGGCTTTCCAACACAACATGTAAATACTTATGAGCAAACATTCAAGAACAAGAACTTTAAACATGCACATGAACTCCAAGAACAAAATTAAGTGTCAACATGAAGATTAACAAGAACAATCATCACATCTACTTCCATGTTATCACATATTCATTAGCTTCAACAAAGTTTAGACAACACAAATGTTTAGCCCATAAGGCTCATGAATACTACAAGAAAGATTAAATTGTTCATAATGTAGAAAGTAGGCTAACCAAGTTTAAAGACAAGATTAAAGTGGTAAAATTGAGTGAATCTTCAATGATTTAGTCTTCTCCAAGCTTCTCCTTGGCTTCAACAACCTTCCAAGTCCAGAATTTTGAGAGAAAACTTCACCAAGATGATCCAACTTCCCTCCAAATGAGCTAGAAACTCGTATTTAAGCTGCTGGGAGAATGGCACGACCATGCCACCTTTTGGCACGGTCATGATTGGCAAGTGTCAGAGCCACTTTCTCGTATGTTGACCATGTATGCTACCATTTTGGGAAAAACCCCACTCAAATGTTCCCGAGGTGGCACGACCGTGCCGGGCCATGGCGTGGTCGTGCGTGTCGATAGTGCTCGTCAACGACTGAAGCGATCTCGGAAATGAGCTGATCAGAGGAGGATTTTAGCGGGGCACGGTCGTGCTTGTGTCCGGCACGGTCGTGCTGCTGGGTGCTAGTGCTGGACGAGAGTGCCGACGCTGGAAAGGCTGGCACGGTCGTGCGCCTGGGTGGCACGGTCCTGCCATATCTAGCAGTTTGTTGGAATGCTTCATTTTCGCTTCATTTTGCTCTAAAAGCCTCCGTTTCAACACCGGGCCGAAGTCCGGACCTGCATTTTCACAAACAACTCAAATGAGTACCAAAATCAATGAAAATACAGAGAGTTTTCGCATAAACGGGGCATATTTGACGTTTAAAAGATGTATAAATTCTTATACATCAAACATCCCTACACTTGAACTTTGCTTGTCCTCAAGCAAACTAAAATGAGCGAAAGTCTCTCAATGGCAGTCATCTCAACTAGCATTTCATAAGCACAAATAAATAATTCAGGTTATAACAATCAAGTTCACCATGCATCCTCACAATGTTCACACACACTCGACTAAATATAGGTGCACATACAATTTATGGAGTATGTTTAGAACACTCGATGCCAAGACGATAACTAAGCGATATCATAATCTTGTGGAAGGATCAAATCTAATCACTCGAGAAAAATATAACATAAATCATGAGGTCTTGTTTGGGTTGTAACTTGGCTTGGGTTACGGGTGTGGAAGTGGATTTTTAAAAATGGCTAAGGCGGTTGTAACCCGATGGTTCGACTAACTTGAAACACAATAAAATAGAACTATACAACTAAATGATAACTAACCGAGAGCTAACCAACAAGTATTGCTTTTCATTCCCAAAATTGCTCTAACAAAGCCGATTGATAAGGCTTTTTCAACTATATTTCTTTGGGTGTTTTTTTTATAACCCATGCTTTAGAGAGAACTAAGTACGTCTACTTAGATAAAAACTCTTGATCATGAGGGTACATAACAAGGAAGAAGAAACTATACAGAAACTACAATTTAATCATCAACCGAACCGGGTTTCCAACCAAAAATGGGTTAAAAATAAAAATAGCTAATTTGGCTAAGTGGTTAATATTTTGTGGTTTAAAAGAAACGAACGGGAAAGGCTCAAATTGGTTTCACTAGGGGAATGATTTGGGTAGGGAGATGAATAAAAATGGCTAAAATAAAAAGGTTTCCTAATGCCTCAATCATTTTTATGCTTGTATTTTTGCTTTGTGGCCTCGAAATGTATACCTAACACAAGTTCTAAATCGCACAAGTTATCTGGCTCACTCAATCTTTGCCCGCAAAAACATGAGCAAAAATAATCCTAAAGCTATAAGGCTAAAAAATAACTCACGGAAATGGGCGTATTGGGTAAATATGCAAGGCAAACAAGTAGGTCAATCGCTTGATTTCTCATGCTCAATTTTATACAAAAAACATGCCTTGACGGTGTTCCTTACACGAGCGAACCCCCTTTTTGCGTTTACCCTTATTTATTTATCAAA
Source organism: Helianthus tuberosus (assembly GCA_030545235.1). Taxonomy (NCBI): domain Eukaryota; kingdom Viridiplantae; phylum Streptophyta; class Magnoliopsida; order Asterales; family Asteraceae; genus Helianthus; species Helianthus tuberosus. The sequence continues at coordinate 76,501 of JARYGA010049741.1, forward strand.
AAATTTAGTGCTAATTTCGATACTTACGTTGATTTGATTATTATGCCACAAAATTGTTAAAAGAGAGCTTTGCATTATTATTATTATTATTATTATTATTTTTGACAACAAAGCTCAAGCGATAGACCACCTCCCCATACTTGAATTGTACATCGCCCTCGATGTACAACAAAAAATTGAATAAGCAATGGAAGTGCGAATTCAATACAAATAAAGGAAGGTAGGAACACAAAACTCCCCTGAAACATAAGGCTAGAATCAGAACAAGACGAAGCAAAAAGGAGCATCCACAATGAACTACCAAGTCATCCACCAAGCCAACATCTCATTGAGCCAACACTGCACACTTAGCAAACATGATCAAATTCACAAGAATTTTACCCAACCCATTTTACCCTTGCCTTGGTTTATTCATTTAACCCACTACTAAAACAACAAAAGATTAAACTACCTACGACAGAGGGGTATACGTACAACGGAAAATGGCACACCCCTCAAACACAAAATAATGATAAAAAGACTAGATGGGAAGCGGGACTAAAACCTGTCACCGGATCCCGAAGGACCGGCGTCGTCCCGGCGATCAAATCTAGACCTGCGTGAAAAGCGCGGTGGCGATTGCGTTTAAGGATTGTTGAGCGAGCCCGCGATATGCTGCTGCGAACCAAATAACCAGTCGAAGCTGCGACGGGTTTGCTCATATATGTCTTCCATGAAGTTCCCCTGCCTATTTTGTTCCGCGCGTATCAGACCCACATCTCGCCTCACCTCCTCCTGGTCTAAAGCAAGTCAGTCCATACGCCTCCAAAGATCAGTCGATGATGGCTCAAAAGGACCATATGCACCATGCTCATAACCACCTCCACCATATCCACCATAAACATTATCCCAGTTCGGGCTATCAAAACCATGGCCCATCTGTCCAATCTGCATGTGGGGGTCCGCTCCCCCAGCGGCCCCCTCCTCGCCATGAACTGGAATATCATGCATGTGTACGTCATGATCGCCACCATCACCACCATCACCACCACCACCATCATCATCATTAGCCTCATCATCTACAGGTAGTGGGTCCCAAATCCTTCCCAATTGGTCCACAAGCTTCGGGATCCCGTCTACTTTGCGAGTCAGATGCATAGAGTTCAGCTGTTGCAGATCAAGAAGGCCATAGTCACAAGCTTCGGTCAAATTGTTTAACGAAACCCGATAGAATTTGGCGGGTTTAGTAGCAAAGGCCCCTCCGCAGATCCGTGACGTGTGCGTCGAGCCAACACCTTGAAAAATCGACTTTGCAACGCTGACCGCTAAGTTGCAATTTGAGCTGGAGATGATGCAGTAAAGGTGAAAAAGGTCGCGGGTGGTGATATTGCCCGTGCTGTCACCCCAACCTCCAATGACGTGGAAGATAGCGCGCTCAATGACTCGATGAAGTGGGTCAAGAATCCATGTTGCCTTGGCCCTCCTCGGGTCCCATATCCGACCCGGTACAGTGATCTGATCCCAGAAAGCTGCCTTGTCTGCGTTTGGCTCCCAATCCTGTAAACTACCATGAAACAACTCCGTGTCTATCTCATCCTCATCGTATAACCCTAACACTACACCGAATCGGCTGATCGACTGATGATGCCATTTCCTTCCCAATCGATATTTTACACCAACATTCTTGTCATACACATCTGGGCAAGGAAAGGTGAATCAGAAAGATGCAAAGAACTCGATCACCAGCTCCACATACTGAGGCTCCGCTATCTCGAAAAGGCGTGACCAAGGAGGCGTCATAAGATCATTAAACCGCTCGGATTGTCCGAGCAAATCCAAGTCAACCATTTGTAATCTCCTCATGGGCTCAATCAAGTGGCTTCTAGCCCATAACCTTTCCGCCTTAGCGATGCAATACCCTTCCCTAGCAATTGTTGTTGAACCACAAGTACGGGTGATCCATCTGCAAGATTGAGACACAATTTAATCAGCAGCCAAAAACAGACATAAAATATGGAACTGGACAAAATGGCACGGTCGTGCCACCTGACGGCACTACCGTGCTTGACCTGGAATCAACATGTTTATGAAGATTTCTGGGAAAATTATGAAGTTCTGGGTTTTTGTTCCCCAGTCGCACGATCGTACCACCCCACGGCACCCTCGTGCTTGGCCGTAAACGACTCTGATTTGAACCAATTTTACAAAGAGCACGGTCGTGCCACCACATGGCATCCTCGTGCGTGATCAATTTCCGGGAACTGATTTGAACAATTCGAGCGATTTCACGAAACGCATGACCATGCCATCCATCGGCACCCTCGTGCAGGTTGAATTTCTGGAAAAAATTATGAAGATCCGACACTGGTTATGAAGAGCATGACCGTGCCTGGCTGTGGCACCCTCGTGCGTGTCGGAACCCGGATTCGCGAAATCGTTCAAAACAGCCCCAAAACCCCGATTTTTCACAGATTTGCTTAGGGGTTTTGTAAATCGGTCAATTGTGGTTCAAACCAACACAAAAAACATGAAAAACGGGCTTGAATCGGGTGATTTAGACCAAGCCCTAAAAACTTAAAGAAAACTAACTATGAAGAACATGACACCAAAATCACAAGAAACTAACAAGAAAAAGGAAGAATTCGTACCTGGAATGTTGTTGGGATGAAAGAAATTCTTGGAGGAAGCTAGGAGATGCAGAGGATTCGTGAGTGCTTTGAATGGGTTCAAGTGAGAGGATGAAGTTATGAAGAAGAAGAAGTGTGTGGTTTTATTAAAGATGGTTCTATTATTAGTCTGCAAAAGGGGCTGACACTCCCATGTCTGGTAGTGCCAGGTTTACTGTTGGTAGTGCTAATTTTCGGATTTTTTTAGAGAAAAATATATATAAAGACAACTCCTTGAACCCGTGGCACTCACGAAGCATCTCCTACCAAGAAAAAGAACCGAACTAACATACCTGAGAGCCGGCAACAAGCTCTAACATCCCTCGCGACCAGAACGAACCGCAACCTGAAAAAGAAGTAGACAACCACACACAAAAATAATAACAAAAATAATAAACACACAAACATGCTAAGTTTATTTACGAGTCTCCAGCTAGACTCACCACCCCGAATTCATTTGTTCCTGGGGTGGAGGGTAACAACCTCCTCACTCTGGTCAACGGACCCTCCAACGTAAGCCTTTAACCTATGCCCGTTGACTTTAAACAACCAGCCATCCTCATGGCCTATCTCCACGGTCCCGTAAGGAAACACTGTCCGTACAGTGTAGGGACCTGACCATCGAGATTTGAGCTTACCAGGAAACAACTTGAGATGTGAGTTGTATAACAACACACGATCACCCACTCGGAATTCCTTTTTGTCCTTCAAGCGGGCATCATGAAGCGTCTTAGTACGTTCCTTGTATAGCTTGGAGCTTTCAAACGCATTGTGCCTAAGCTCCTCAATCTCATGAATCTGCACAAACCTGTTTTCACCTGCAACAGCCATATCAAGATTAACTGTCTTCAAAGCCCAGTATACTTTGTGCTCGAGTTTAACAGGCAAATGACAAGACTTCCCATAGACCAATTTAAATGGTGTGGTGCCTATAGGAGTCTTGTAGGCTGTCCGGAAAGCCCATAGTGCATCATCCAATTTCTCGGACCAATCCTTACGGCTAGAATTAGCCGTTTTCTCCAAAATCTGCTTGATACCCCGATTAGTGACCTCAACCTGTCCGCTCGTTTTCGGATGATATGATGTAGAGAATCGGTGTTGCACACCATATCAGGACAATGCTTTGTCAAGCTGTGCATTACAAAAATGCATCCCACGGTCACTAATCAATGCCTTCGGGCCACCAAAGCGAGCAAACAACTTCTTCAAAAATCTCACCACTACCCTAGCATCATTAGTGGGTAAAGCCTGTGCTTCAGCCCACTTTGAAACGTAATCAACAACGACTAGGATGTAGCGGTTACCAAAAGAGGTCGGAAAAGGGCCCATGAAGTCTAGCCCCCATACATAAAAAATCTCACAAACTTGGATGCCGTTTTGTGGCATCTCATGGCGTGCAGAAATGTTGCTTGCCCCCTGGCAAGCATCACAGGACCTCACCCACTCATGGGCATCACGGAAGATAGTCGGCCAAAAGAATCCGGCGTCGAACACTTTCCTCGCCGTGTTGTTCGCTCCGTGGTGGCTTCCTGTGGGTCCCTCGTGACAGTGGCGTAAAATATCCCTCGCCTCGTCACCATGCACGCATCACCGGATCATCCGATCCGCTCCTACCCTAAATAAGTAAGGGTCATCCCAAAAGTAATGCTTGACATCCGCAAAGAACTTTTGCTTCTGCTGATGGGCCATCCCCTTGATCAGGATGCCACTAGCTAGGTAGTTTGCAAAGTCAGCAAACCATGGGGAATCATCACTAGTCTCGATCCTCATGAGGAACTCGTGGGGGAAATTGTCATTGATGTTAGGCCCACGAGTTTCCTTTCCCTCGGAATGCTCAAGTCGAGACAAATGATCGGCTGCCAAATTCTCAGCCCCTTTTTTATCACGGATTTCAATATCAAACTCTTACAGCAACAAAATCCAACTTATCAATCTAGGTTTAGCGTCCTGCTTGCTAAAAAGATACCGAAGGGCTGCATGATCCGTGTACACAATGGTCTTGGAAAGGACAAGATAGGACCAAAATTTATCGAAGGCAAAGAACACAGCTAGGAGCTCTTTCTCTGTCATGGTGTAGTGCTCCTGAGCATCATTCAAGGTCTTGCTCGCATAGTAAATCAGGTGAAAGTGCTTATCTTCCTTTGACCCAAGACAACCCCAACTACGAAGTCACTCGCATCACACATCAACTCAAATGGTAGCTCCCGGTCAGGAGCGACCATGATCGGGGCATTCACCAACTTCTCCTTCAGCAACTCAAATGCCCGAAGGCATTCATCGGCAAAAAAAAATTGGGCATCCTTCTCGAGGAGTTGAGTCATGGGACGAGCGATTTTGGAAAAATCCTTTATGAATCACCGGTAAAAACCTACATGACCTAGAAAACTCCTAATAGATTTCACTGATCTAGGAGGCAGGAGCTTTGAAATAGTCTCAACTTTGGATCGGTCAACCTCGAGCCCCACCTGCGAAATCTTGTGCCCAAGCACAATGCCCTCTTTCACCATGAAGTGGCATTTTTCCCAGTTCAACAAAAGGTTGGCTTCTTCACATCTAGCCAACATCTTTTTCAGATTCCCGAGACACTGATCAAAAGAACTTCCAAACACAGAAAAATCATCCATGAAAACCTCCATGGAGTCCTCGATCATGTCATGAAAAATGGCCACCATACACCTCTAAAATGTGGCCGGGTCATTGCACAGTCCAAAGGGCATCTGCCGGTAGGTGAATGTACCATAGGGACATGTGAATGTCGTCTTCTCCTAATCCTCAGGAGAGATGGGAATCTGAAAATAGCCCGAAAAACCATCAAGGAAGCAGTAGTACATCCTGCCCGACAACCTCTCCAACATCTGATCAATGAAAGGAAGTGGGAAGTGATCCTTCCTCGTGGCATCATTGAGTTTGCGGTAGTCAATGCAAACTCTCCATCCGGTGACAGTACGAGTAGGAATCAACTCGTTTTTCTCATTAGTCACCACTGTCATGCCTCCTTTCTTCGGGACTACCTGCACAGGGCTAACCCATGGTGAATCAGAGATCGGATATATCAAACCTACATCAAGTAGTTTGATGACCTGTTTCTTCACAACCTCCTGTATGTTGGGGTTCTGTGTGACATTCTAGGTTTTCCCGAGCGAACACCTTGTAATCACTTAGCGTATATGTATGTTATTATTAAATGGAAGTTGTTAATTCTATGTGCTTTATGTCGATAACGTGTATGTAACAAATATGTATTGTGTGTATTATGTATATATATATATATGTGTGTGTGACTCGAACCGAACCCGACTCGAGACCACTCGGTCTCGAGTAAACAAGAAACGATTGGGCCGGTTGGGCCTTGCACATCTCGAAACCCACCCAAGGCGCACAACCCTCCTATTTAACCCAAAACTCTCACACACACTCCCCCTTTCACTCTCTCACTTCATCCACACTCTCCCTCTCCCTCTCACTAAAACCCTAAACCCCAACACAACCTCCTCTCCTCCTCTCGGATCGAACCGGCAACCAAAGGATTCTCGGGTTTGTTTGAGACCAACACTCGGAAGCTCTTTCATCAATCCTTCACATCTTCTACACTCAAAATCTCTAGCCGGTTAGTTCCCTTGTAGTTGTTGATCGAAATGATGATTTATGAATGCACTTGATTGTTGAATATTTGAATGAGTATGTGGCTTATTAGATAATAAGTTTGTTTTGCTTGCTTGATTTATTAAGTGATGAATGAGATGTGAACCATTGCACCTTGAACGATTAATGATGCTTACCACCATCCGATTCATGATAAATATTATGTTTAATGAATTGTCTCGATATTTAGAAAGTATGTCACATAATTCTTGTTAGCAAATTTGGTGTTTCATGTGTAGAACTAAGGATATATGTGCATGCTTTGAAGATTAGGATGAATGATAAAAACTCTAGTGTTGGAATACATGAACAAGTGTGAATGTTTGAGTGTGATTTGAATATGATGAATATGTGTTTAATGTGTATGAATATTGGATGAACTGTTTGAATATATGATAAACATATGAAGAACAAGTTTGAAGGTGATATGAATATTCAAATATGCTTGTTTTGATCTGATTTTGTTATGATTTAGACAAGAAAACATGTTAGTGTAATTTAATTGGTTAGTACAAAATTTCATGAAATCAAAATGCTATTGGATAGTACAGTTGGAACAGGTTCTAGAAGGATTCTTGTGCACGTATCCAAGGTTGCGACTCGAAACCCCCGGTTGCGACTCGCAACCAAAGCATAACAACTCGAGACTACGACGGTTGCGACTCGAAACCCCCGGTTGCGACTCGTAACCTAAACATGACAAGTCGAAACATCCGGTTGCGACTCGCAACCAAAACGTGACAAGTCGAAACATCCGGTTGCGACTCGCAACCAAAACGTGACAAGTCGGAACATCCGGTTGCGACTCGCAACGTAGTTGCGACTCGCAACTGTGTGTTCTCGACTGGGCTGTTAGTTATTGGGCCCAAGTGTATTAACTGTACATGCTTAGGTGGGCTACGTGTTAACTGTTAACTGTTGCTGTTAAAGAACTTAGACGGGCCCAATGACTTATTGGGTAATTATATGTGGTGCATGCTATGTGTTAGTTATGTGTAGATTATACGTGTTTACTTGTACCCCAACTTGACCCATATTCGGTAACCATGCTAGGACGTGGTGACCAACGTGATCAACCGGGTAATTAACCTACCGAGCAACCCAAGGTGAGTTCACAACCTAAAGCATGTATTCCCGGTGGTTTGGGAAACGGAACTAAAAACAACACCATCCCCTTATGAGGGATACAACTTACTTTTCTTCCCTCGTTATTGGGAACCTTTTAGTTAATTACTGTTTATACGGATTGCAACAAACGGCACTAAACGAAACTCTATCACTTAAAGTCCCTACTACATAATACCGATTAGTCGCCGGGGCCAGGCGAACGGGTTATTAGTTGATAGCGCTATTTAGGTCTTACCAACCTCACACCGTGCCAAGGTATGGGATCGGTCGTGAACTAATGTACTCAGGCATCCGTCAATGATGATAGAACATTGACATCGGGGCACTCTGCGGATACGCAACGGTCACCTAGTGTTCGGTATTGGAAAAACAGTTTAGTCGCTAACTTTTGGGGTAGCTCCCCATGGCATGTATAAACGGATAAATTAACTGGTGAAACAAGTTTTTGGTAATTAAAACTGGACAACTAGTGAACTCACTCAGCATTATTGTTGACCCCTTACTGCATGCTTTGCAGGTACCCAGTGACTCAGGAGCTTGCAGCTTGGGAAGTGTAGTGGTCGCCTAAACCCGCCTGTTGGGTTCTAATTAAATTAAACTATGAACTTTGTTTAAACTATTTTATCTATGCTTCCGCTACTTACTTAACTGTTATTTGAACCTAAACATTTGAACTTTAAACTATGGTGTTTACTAACCATTATGGTTGGGGATCATCCTTACTATTATCCAATGCTCAGTATAATTGGTGGCTGGATCCTGGTCGGTCACGCCCTCAAGCGGACGGTACTCCGCAGGTGGAATTTGGGGGTGTGACAGATTGGTATCAGAGCCATTGGTTATAGTGAACTTGGTTTTAAAAAGGAAAGTCTTTTTGAGAAAAACCAGACTATAACCCGTGACTCGTGACGACACTACACTCCAAGGGCAAGACTCGACTTATCTGACCTCATCGCTCGGACCTATGTTTACTTGCTTGATTTGTCTTATGCTTTCTGCTCTGCTATACATACTAGTGTGCCTAATTAGATAGATACACATCTCTCTTCTATCTTATTCTCGCTACGTTGCGACATCACACTCATACTATGTTTTCTGATTATGAAGACAATGAGTGGACGCGGAAGAGGAAACGTTAACATGACTCAGGCTCAATTCGCTAACTTGCTCAACACGGTGGCTGCAGCTTTCGCAGCTCACCCTGGAGGTAAACTCGTTGCTTTAGGATGTTTAGATCCTACCCCCACATCGTCTTTTCACCTCTAAACCTATTCGCTTCACTTCTCGCAACAGGTCAGCCTGCGCCTGCACAGCCACGTGCTTGTACTTTCAAAACCTTCATGGATGGCAAGCCTCTCCCTTTCAACGGCACTGAGGGTGCCATAGGCCTTCAACACTGGATCGAAAAGGCCGAAGCTGTCTTTGCTGTCTGTGAGTGTCCCCCTGCTAACTGGGTTAAGTACGCAACTGGTACGCTTGAAGGAAACGCACTTTCGTGGTGGAAAGCATAGATTCAGATGCTTGGTCTGGAAACCGCTAATGCTACTGCATGGGAAGATTTCAAGGACATGATCAAAGAGGAGTACTGTCACAGGGATGACATCCACAAACTCGAGAACGAGTACTATGCGCTCAAAATGGTCGGATCAGAGATTGAGACCTACACTAAGCAGTCCAATGACTATGCTGCACTTTGCCCAAACATGTCCCAACCTATGTATCGAAGGATCGAGTTGTACATCAAAGGCTTGGTCCCCGAAATCAGAAGTCATGTGACCTCAGCCAACCTCAATACCATACAGCCCGTGGTTCGTCTTGCTCACAAACTCACCAATCAGGCTGTGGAAGAGGGCAAGCTGCCCAAGAGGATTGGTGCTACTGCTGGAACATCTGGCGATAACAAGCGAAAGTGGGATGGAAGTCAGGGAAAGGATGCTAACCCCACTCAGGCCCCAGTTCAACAAAGGAAGACTGAAAGCAACAAGAGCCCTCAGCAACAGGGTGGCTATCGAGGAAACCACCCTAAGTGTAACAAATGTAACCGACATCACAGTGGGCCATGTGGGAAAGGTCAGTGTCAGCGATGCAACAAGATGGGGCACGAAGCCAAAGACTTCCGAAGTCAGTTCCCAGCTAGGCAGAATCAGCAACAGCAGCAACAAGGAAACAACCGTGGATGCTTCAAGTGTGGAGCAACGGGGCACATGCGAAAGGATTGCCCTGAACTGAATCAAAACAACAACAATCAGGGTGATGGGAACAATAACAACAATGCTGGAAATGGTGCTAGAGGAAAAGCTTTTGTGATTGGAGCCGGAGAAGCAAGGAACGACCCCAACGTTGTAGCGGGTAAGTTCCTCCTTAATGATCGTTATGTTTCCATGCTATTTGATTCCGGAGCAGATGCTAGTTATGTATCCCTACGCATTAGTAAGAAACTTAAGCTCACTCTTACGCCGCTAAGCTCTAAGCACACCGTTGAAATAGCTAATGGTAGAAACCTCGAGGCCTCACACATAATTCGTAACTGCAAATTAGAGTTGTCTGGTCAGACCTTCTGTATCGATCTTTTCCCCATCGTTCTTGGAAGCTTCGACGTCATTATTGGTATGGATTGGTTATCCAAACATCGAGCTGAAATCCTCTGCCAAGAGAAAGCTATTCGTATTCCCCGTCCCCCTGGCAAACCCCTTATAGTTCAAGGCGACAAGAGCGGGGAAGTCACAGGCATCATTTCATTCTTAAAGGCCCAGAAGTGTCTACGAAAGGGGCACACCGCTATCTTAGCACTCATTACCGACACACAGAAAATGGAAAACAGGATTGAAGATTTTCCAGTTGTACGCGACTATCCTGAGGTATTCCCGGAGGAGCTACCTGGACTCCCTCCTCACCGTCAGGTCGAATTTCAAATCGAGCTAGCTCCCGGAGCAGCGCCTATAGCTCGTGCACCTTATCGATTAGCCCCCGCGGAGCTTAAGGAGCTTTCTACTCAACTACAAGAACTTTTGGACAAAGGTTTTATCCGTCCTAGTTCATCACCCTGGGGAGCCCCAGTGCTCTTCGTCAAAAAGAAAGATGGCTCATTCCGAATGTGCATTGACTACCGCGAACTTAACAAGGTTACCATCAAGAATCGTTATCCACTTCCCCGTATCGACGACCTGTTCGACCAGCTGCAAGGGTCGAGCTATTATTCCAAGATCGATCTGCGATCGGGTTATCACCAGCTGAGAGTCCGCGATGAGGACATCTCTAAGACTGCTTTCAGAACCCGCTATGGTCACTACGAATTCCTTGTTATGCCTTTCGGAATGACCAACGCACCTGCAATCTTCATGGATCTCATGAACCGAGTATGCAAACCCTATCTCGATAAGTTCGTAATCGTGTTCATCGACGACATCCTAATCTACTCGAAGAGCCAAGACGAGCATGAACAACACCTACGTCTTATTCTCGAACTTCTTCGCAATGAGCAACTGTACGCCAAATTCTCGAAATGTGATTTCTGGCTTAGAGAAGTCCATTTCCTTGGACACATCGTCAATCAGGAAGGGATTCATGTTGATCCTGCTAAGGTTGAGTCCATTAAGAATTGGCCCGTACCTAAGACTCCAACCGAAGTTCGCCAATTCTTGGGATTGGCAGGATACTATCGAAGATTTATCAAGGGATTCTCTAAGATCGCTCAACCACTTACGACACTCACTCAGAAGGGTGTCGCTTACAAATGGAGTAATGCTCAGGAATCTGCCTTCCAGGAACTAAAGAAGAACCTTTGTAGTGCTCCTATTCTTTCTTTACCTGAAGGTACCGACGACTTCGTCGTTTACTGCGACGCTTCTATTCAAGGACTTGGCTGCGTATTGATGCAACGCGAGAAAGTTATTGCTTACGCCTCGCGACAACTCAAGGTCCACGAACGGAACTATACGACGCATGACTTAGAATTTGGAGCTGTGGTCTTCGCGCTCAAGCTTTGGAGACACTACTTGTACGGCACCAAGTGCACGATTTACACTGATCACAAGAGTCTCCAGCACATAATGGGACAAAAGGAGTTGAATATGCGGCAACGCCGGTGGGTCGAACTCCTAAATGACTACGAATGTGCAATCAAATATCACCCAGGCAAGGCTAATGTGGTAGCCGATGCCCTCAGCAGAAAGGAGACCAAACCCAAGCGTGTTCGTGCCTTACAGCTCACTATCCACTCGAACCTCCCTAATCAAATTCGGAATGCTCAGGTTGAAGCATTGAAGGCCGAGAACATCAGGGCTGAGTCCCTACGAGGATCGAGACAACGATTGGAACAAAAAGAAGACGGTGCTTACTACGTAGCCGGACGCATATGGGTTCCGCTTTACGGAAATTTACGTGACCTTGTGATGGATGAAGCTCATAAGTCCCGTTACTCGGTACATCCAGGTTCAGATAAGATGTACCACGACTTGAGGGCTACCTATTGGTGGCCTGGCATGAAAGCCCACATAGCAACCTACGTCAGAAAATGTTTAACTTGTGCAAGAGTCAAGGCTGAGTATCAGAAACCATCAGGCCTACTCCAACAGCCAGAGATCCCGCAATGGAAATGGGAGCAGATTTCCATGGATTTTGTTACTGGCCTGCCTAGGTCTCAACGAGGAAATGATACCATTTGGGTAATAGTGGATCGCTTAACTAAATCTGCACACTTTTTGGCCATCAAAGAAACAGACAAGTTCTCTACCCTAGCAGAGGTATACTTAAAAGAAGTTGTTTCGAAGCACGGAGTGCCTACCTCTATTATTTCTGATCGAGACGCGCGTTTTACTTCTGAGTTGTGGCAAGCCATGCACAAATCTTTTGGCTCACGTTTAGACATGAGCACCGCTTATCACCCGCAAACGGATGGGCAGTCTGAACGCACCATCCAAACCCTCGAAGACATGCTCAGGGCATGTGTGATCGATTTTGGCAAGAATTGGGAGAAGCACCTACCGTTAGTAGAATTCTCCTACAACAACAGCTACCACACCAGCATTCAGGCAGCACCCTTTGAGGCATTGTACGGCCGTAAATGTCGATCGCCTCTCTGCTGGGCTGAGGTTGGTGACAGCCAAATCACAGGCCCGGAACATGTAGTCGACACCACAGAAAAGATTGCCCAGATTAGGCAACGCATGGCGGCAGCTCGTGATCGTCAAAAGTACTACGCTGACAAGGACAGGAAACCGCAAGAGTTCCAGGTTGGTGAACGGGCTCTACTTAAGGTCTCACCCTGGAAGGGTGTGGTTCGTTTTGGAAAACGGGGCAAGCTTAATCCAAGATATGTCGGACCCTTTGAAGTTACCGAAAAGATCGGTACGGCCGCTTACAGATTGAATCTGCCTGAAGAACTGAGTGCTGTGCACGACGTCTTCCACGTGTCTAATCTGAAGAAGTGCCTGTCAGATGAAACACTCGTCATTCCTTACAAGGAACTTACTATTGACGAACAGCTACACTTTACTGAGGAACCGGTTGAGATCACGGATCGTGAGATCAAAACCCTCAAACGTAGCCAGATACCCCTCGTGCGAGTTCGTTGGAACTCACGCCGTGGCCCAGAGTTTACCTGGGAGCGGGAAGACCAGATGAAGCGCAAGTATCCCCAGCTGTTCCCAAATGAAACCCCCAGCACTGAAGCTACAACTGAATTTCGGGACGAAATTCCAAACTAACGGGAGGATGATGTGACATCCCGTTGAAACGTTCGTATTTACACTAGCTTGTCAGTGGCTGCCTTAACTTTCGGGACGAAAGTTCTTAAAACTTGGGGATAATGTGACATTCTAGGTTTTCCCGAGCGAACACCTTGTAATCACTTAGCGTATATGTATGTTATTATTAAATGGAAGTTGTTAATTCTATGTGCTTTATGTCGATAACGTGTATGTAACAAATATGTATTGTGTGTATTATGTATATATATATATATGTGTGTGTGACTCGAACCGAACCCGACTCGAGACCACTCGGTCTCGAGTAAACAAGAAACGATTGGGCCGGTTGGGCCTTGCACATCTCGAAACCCACCCAAGGCGCACAACCCTCCTATTTAACCCAAAACTCTCACACACACTCCCCCTTTCACTCTCTCACTTCATCCACACTCTCCCTCTCCCTCTCACTAAAACCCTAAACCCCAACACAACCTCCTCTCCTCCTCTCGGATCGAACCGGCAACCAAAGGATTCTCGGGTTTGTTTGAGACCAACACTCGGAAGCTCTTTCATCAATCCTTCACATCTTCTACACTCAAAATCTCTAGCCGGTTAGTTCCCTTGTAGTTGTTGATCGAAATGATGATTTATGAATGCACTTGATTGTTGAATATTTGAATGAGTATGTGGCTTATTAGATAATAAGTTTGTTTTGCTTGCTTGATTTATTAAGTGATGAATGAGATGTGAACCATTGCACCTTGAACGATTAATGATGCTTACCACCATCCGATTCATGATAAATATTATGTTTAATGAATTGTCTCGATATTTAGAAAGTATGTCACATAATTCTTGTTAGCAAATTTGGTGTTTCATGTGTAGAACTAAGGATATATGTGCATGCTTTGAAGATTAGGATGAATGATAAAAACTCTAGTGTTGGAATACATGAACAAGTGTGAATGTTTGAGTGTGATTTGAATATGATGAATATGTGTTTAATGTGTATGAATATTGGATGAACTGTTTGAATATATGATAAACATATGAAGAACAAGTTTGAAGGTGATATGAATATTCAAATATGCTTGTTTTGATCTGATTTTGTTATGATTTAGACAAGAAAACATGTTAGTGTAATTTAATTGGTTAGTACAAAATTTCATGAAATCAAAATGCTATTGGATAGTACAGTTGGAACAGGTTCTAGAAGGATTCTTGTGCACGTATCCAAGGTTGCGACTCGAAACCCCCGGTTGCGACTCGCAACCAAAGCATAACAACTCGAGACTACGACGGTTGCGACTCGAAACCCCCGGTTGCGACTCGTAACCTAAACATGACAAGTCGAAACATCCGGTTGCGACTCGCAACCAAAACGTGACAAGTCGAAACATCCGGTTGCGACTCGCAACCAAAACGTGACAAGTCGGAACATCCGGTTGCGACTCGCAACGTAGTTGCGACTCGCAACTGTGTGTTCTCGACTGGGCTGTTAGTTATTGGGCCCAAGTGTATTAACTGTACATGCTTAGGTGGGCTACGTGTTAACTGTTAACTGTTGCTGTTAAAGAACTTAGACGGGCCCAATGACTTATTGGGTAATTATATGTGGTGCATGCTATGTGTTAGTTATGTGTAGATTATACGTGTTTACTTGTACCCCAACTTGACCCATATTCGGTAACCATGCTAGGACGTGGTGACCAACGTGATCAACCGGGTAATTAACCTACCGAGCAACCCAAGGTGAGTTCACAACCTAAAGCATGTATTCCCGGTGGTTTGGGAAACGGAACTAAAAACAACACCATCCCCTTATGAGGGATACAACTTACTTTTCTTCCCTCGTTATTGGGAACCTTTTAGTTAATTACTGTTTATACGGATTGCAACAAACGGCACTAAACGAAACTCTATCACTTAAAGTCCCTACTACATAATACCGATTAGTCGCCGGGGCCAGGCGAACGGGTTATTAGTTGATAGCGCTATTTAGGTCTTACCAACCTCACACCGTGCCAAGGTATGGGATCGGTCGTGAACTAATGTACTCAGGCATCCGTCAATGATGATAGAACATTGACATCGGGGCACTCTGCGGATACGCAACGGTCACCTAGTGTTCGGTATTGGAAAAACAGTTTAGTAGCTAACTTTTGGGGTAGCTCCCCATGGCATGTATAAACGGATAAATTAACTGGTGAAACAAGTTTTTGGTAATTAAAACTGGACAACTAGTGAACTCACTCAGCATTATTGTTGACCCCTTACTGCATGCTTTGCAGGTACCCAGTGACTCAGGAGCTTGCAGCTTGGGAAGTGTAGTGGTCGCCTAAACCCGCCTGTTGGGTTCTAATTAAATTAAACTATGAACTTTGTTTAAACTATTTTATCTATGCTTCCGCTACTTACTTAACTGTTATTTGAACCTAAACATTTGAACTTTAAACTATGGTGTTTACTAACCATTATGGTTGGGGATCATCCTTACTATTATCCAATGCTCAGTATAATTGGTGGCTGGATCCTGGTCGGTCACGCCCTCAAGCGGACGGTACTCCGCAGGTGGAATTTGGGGGTGTGACATTCTGTCACAACCCGATATTTCCACGTATTACCGGTGGGCCCGGTAGGGAGTATCGTGACGTAGTTGATATCATCATGGTCAATAATCACAGTTTAATGCACAACGGAAGTCTAAAAGTAATAATATTATAAACCGATTCAAAGTAACATAAAATATTACACAACGGGTTGTAAGATGGATCCACATGCGGATCAAAACAAAATGAGTATTGTTCAACATATTTAAAGTGATAAAAGCTTGCAAGACTCTTTATTTAATCACTCAGGAGTTCCAGCCCATTACGCTTAGTACCTGCACTTAACCTTTTGAAAATACGTCAGTTTACACTGGTAAATACAATTAACTGAATCTTTTGAAAAGTGTATATAAAATTGATTTAGATGCACAAGGCAAAAATCTTTTATAACTTGGGATAATTATTTAAAAATAATCTTGTATACAGTTTTACATGTTTGTCGTCCATTTTGGACCCGGTTAGAAGAGCCGGTTAAGATTAATAGACACACCACTTGTATAATACCCATAAGAAGTTTCCTTACAAGTGGGGTACCTTTTTACATACGCAACTGTCAGGTGTATGCCTACACCCCGTGCTTAAGTCGTGGCCATTTCTAATGAATGAGCCGAGGATATCCAGGACATGGTCATTAACCCCCCAAAGGCATTGCACCAAACAAAACAGATTAAAACGGGTTATGTAAATGTATTAATCACAATCCGATTTAAATAACTACATACCCGACCAAGCGGTATTTTTATGATACCGTATCCCAAGCCCGTATAACGGAAAATAAGTTAAAAGTATTTACCTGAGCTAAATATAAATTTAATCCCAGCCGTATATCAAATCAGTAAGTAGAGATAGCTTTTACTGGGCTCCTAATCTGGAATGAAGGTTTTAATAACCTATTAGATTTCTAACGGGTCTTATTTAAGTCTTAACTTAGACCGGTTAGTTTTAATGAAAGGTTTACGGTTCAAAACACAAGATTAAGCGAAGACCGGATTAGAATGTAATTTAGACCCGGCAAGTTTGAAGACTTGTATAATATGGGTAAACTAAACACATTTTGGATTTTGAAGTAAAAAAGGATAAGGTTTGACCCGTTTCGGTTAATTTTTGCAAACTAGTTACATAAACCGTACCGAACGCGTATAATGCATAACGGGTAACCAAATGAGTCATGAACAGGTTCCATAAGTTAATATGCTTTAAATATGTTGTGATATCAGTAGGATACTTTCCATTATGCCCAAAACGAATTTAAAACCAATTTATTCCCCGTAGGGGTATTTTGGTCATTTTTAAAGTTCATAAAAGAGGTCAAATGGTAATCTGAGGTTCTGGTCTAAAACAATCAGTAAAAATATTTATTTTATCAAGTTATATCAGTAAGATATCTTACATATGTGATATTTGTCATTTATGGCCAAACTATGCACTGTAGGGGTATTTTGGTCATTTCACATATGCTATAAGGGTCAAATTTGGAAATCTGAGTTTTAAAATTTTACTTACTATTAAATTATAAAAATTTATTCATTACATCAGTAGGTAACAAGTCTTAGGTGCCTAATATGGTTTTAAACCATACTATGCGCCTAAATCGCATAAAAGTCGGTATTTGACGATATTCGGGTTGATTAAAGAAATCTGAGATTTTGACCAGCCTTTATAGTTTAAAATAACTTATTTATTATATAAGATCAGTAGAAAAAGGTTTGATATGTAATGGATGTGTAAAACTCATTTTATTAGCGAAAAGGACATTATCGTCAATTACCGAGCCTATGCAAGAACTCTATGTTATGATCAGTTTAAAATTTAATAAAAATTTCCAAAAATCCCTAAATATTATATTACATCAGTGGGTAAAAGGTTTGGTGTCAAAATTTGGGTTTAAATAGGATTTATATCAAAAATGCCGTTTAATTAATAAAAAGGCTTTCATTTACGATATCGAGCATAACTCTCATTTTAGACCATAAACTGATGTCAAACTTTTAGGACATACTTAAATATTAGTAATAAAGGTTTTTGTCCTCTCACATTTTCAAAAATCTCGTTTTAATGATATAAGGGCATAATGGTCAATATTTAAGCATTTAACGGAAACATGCAAATGATTCGGATTATTAAGGAACCATGTAGCATAACCTCAGAGGGTTTTACTAACATATAATATGATCCTAAAGGAACCTTAAGGCATATCTAAAACAAGCTAAATCGGGTAAGAACTGAAAGTCAAAGCAAAAGTCTACTTTTGCGACTTTCGGTTGCGAACCGAGCCTAACTCAGAATTGTCGGGTTGAACATGCCTAAACATTTTCTTATATTATTTACCAAGTTATTTTAATGGTAAAACATGTTCCATAACCTCTGCATTATCAGTTATGAATTTATTTGTAAAAATAGCTTCTATTGACTTTTTATTAATAAGTTTGACCCGACAATTGACTAAGTTAGAGTGATAATCAGTAGGTGCCCTTTTAAGGGTTTATTACTACATAATTACCAACTCATAGCCACTTTCAATTCGAGAAATGGCTGGACCATTAGTGATTAATCACTAAGTCAAAGCTTAATTACGATGGCTTTGACTTTTGGTCATTTAACTAATAAAACTTGTACTTAGGAGGCTAAGAATGCTTACAATAACTCTTAGCACGAAATATGAATATAAGAAAACTTCCTCTAGCTCCATAAGGCTTCCAAGAGTAAGCTTTGAAGTGAAACTTGAAATGAGCAAATGAACTCATGAACACAAGTCCCTTATATAGCAAATTTGATGCTCCAATATCACTCCATATGTCCCTATGTTGTTCTCAGATGTTCCCAGGTGTCCCTAGTGCATGAAAAACCATTGGCACAGTCCCTGGTATCGAAATATTGCATGCAAAGGCGGTGTAACAGGCTGAAACATGCAGCTGTCATGTTTTTGGTCGCTGATGCTGTTCACGGGGGCCGCGTAAGACTCAGAGAGAGTCTACGCGGGCCACGACAATCCCTGATGACCGGAAAACATCTTTTAAACTTTGCATTTTTGGTCCCTGGTCCAAAATAAGTTTATTTAACTTCTATTTATTGCATTTAGGACCCCTGTAGTTAACTATTAAGGACCTTGGGTCATAAACTAACTCCGTTAAGCTCCCGGTTAGTTGTACGATCACCCGAAAAGTCTTGTTTTCATCGAAACTCCTCCAAATTAATATCCAACATTCTTGAGAGCGAAATATTTAATTATTACAATGTTGGGATCGTTAAAAGGTCACCCAGAGGTAACTTTTAACATGTTGACACTTTTAACCCCTATGCTTCGTAAAGTTTTAAATTTAAGCACAAACGGCTTTCAATGTCCGATAATTTTATTCATCAAAGAATACGAACATCCTGTGAGATCATTCAGAGGCACGAGTTTGGCATGATGACACATTTGATCCTTTTACTTGCATATTTACATTGTTTGACAACTTTAGTCCTTCAAGATCAATCCAATACACGTTTAAAGTCCATGACACGTGTCTTTATTATATTGGTCGTGATTTTACAAGGTGTTACATCCTCACCCCCTTAAAAGAAATCTCAACCTTGAGATTTACTGAAATAAATGAGGGTACTTTTGTTTCATTGTGGATTCAACCTCCCACGTGTAATCTGGACCTCTTCGGGCATCCCATTTTACCTTTACAATCGGCACATGCTTCCTTCGAAGCTTTTTAACATGTCGATCCTCGATCGACAAGGGTTTTTCCACAAACTTCAACCTCTCGTCTATCTGCACAACCTTATGCGACATTGTTAGCGACTCATCGGCTAGACATTTCTTTAGGTTGTGGATGTGGAATACATTATGAATTCCACTGAGCTCCTCTGGCAAATTTAACTTGTAGGCCACAGTTCTGACACATTCGATTATCTCGAATGGTCCAATATATCTTGGGCTTAGCTTGCCCTTTTTGCCAAAACGCATCACCCCTTTCCAGGGTGACACCTTAAGTAACACTTTATCTCCAACCTCAAACTTTAAAGGTTTGCGCCTCATATCAGCATAACTTTTCTGCCTGTCCCTGGCAGCTTTCAGACGATCATGGATTTGGACAATCTTGTCCGTCGTTTCCAGGACTATATCAGGTCCTGATAGTTGGACATCTCCAACTTCCGCCCAACAAACTGGTGTTCTACACTTTCTTCCGTACAAGGCTTCAAAATGTGCTGCTTGAATACTTGAATGATAGCTATTATTGTACGAAAATTCAATCAACGGAAGATGGTCATCCCAACTTCCACCCAAATCAATAACATAAGCTCGTAGCATACCCTCAAGCGTTTGAATTGTACGCTCGCTTTGACCATCCGTCTGAGGATGATAAGCAGTGCTGAAGTTTAAACGAGTGCCTAACGATTGCTGAAAGCTTTTCCAAAAATGCGATGTGTATCTTGTATCCCTATCAGAGATAATAGATACTGGCACTCAGTGAAGAGATACAATCTCATCCCCGTACAGCTGAGGGTTTCTTTAATCGGCAAGAAGTGGGCTGACTTGGTCAATCTATCGACTATAACCCAAATAGATCATTCCCGTGCTTCGTCTTAGGTAACTTTGTGATAAAATCCATGGTTACCATTTCCCATTTCCATGTGGGAAGTTCAGGCTGTTGTAGCAGACCTGACGGCTTTTGATGTTCTGCTTTAACTTGCGCGCACGTCAAACATTTAGCCACATAAGTGGCTATAGATTTCTTCAAACCTATCCACCAATAATTTGCCTTTAAATCCTGGTACGTCTTATCACTGCCAGCATGAACCGAATATTTCGAGCTATGAGCTTCTTGAAGGATCACATCTCGTAGTCCTCCATAAATTGGAACCCATATTCGACCATTCAATCTTAGGTTCCATCCTTGCCATAGGATAATTGTTCAGCAGTCACTCCTAACTTCTCATTCGGATAATTAGCTTCTAATACAGCTTCCTTTTGAGCGGCTAACAATCTTTCATTCAAGCTGTTCTTTAACTCAATGCTCTTGGCATTGATTCTAATGGGTTTAACCCTTTCTTTTCTGCTCAAGGCATCAACAACTACATTTGCCTTGCCAGGATGATACCGTATTTCACAATTATAATCATTCAGTGTCTCCATCCATCAGCGCTGCCTCATATTAAGGTCTTTCTGATTAAACAAATGTTGAAGGCTCTTGTGATCAGAATAGATCACACACTTAGTTCCATATAAGTAATGCCTCCAAAGCTTTAAAGAAAATACAACGGCACCCAACTCCAAATCGTGGGTGGTGTAATTCTTCTCATGCACCTTAAATTGACGAGATGCATAAGCAATGACCTTGCCTTTCTGCATGAGCACACAACCCATACCGGTGTGTGATGCGTCGCAATAAACCACAAACTCATCAATTCCTTCTGGCAATGTCAACACAGGAGCATTGCTTAAT
Organism: Helianthus tuberosus; assembly: GCA_030545235.1. Taxonomy (NCBI): domain Eukaryota; kingdom Viridiplantae; phylum Streptophyta; class Magnoliopsida; order Asterales; family Asteraceae; genus Helianthus; species Helianthus tuberosus. The sequence continues at coordinate 97,647 of JARYGA010049741.1, forward strand.
TTCTGCTTAAGAATATCAAAGGATTCTTGCTGCTTGGGACCCCAGTCAAACTTGACATTCTTGTGGGTCAATGAAGTTAGAGGTGCAGCAATCCTTGAAAATTTTTCGATGAATCGTCTGTAGTATCCTGCTAGACCCAAGAAGCTGCGTATCTCTGTAGGTGTCTTCGGCTCTTGCCAATTCATAATTGCTTCAATCTTAGCGGGATCCACTTGAATACCGCACTCACTCACTACTTGTCCAAGAAATTGGACTTCACGAAGCCAAAACTCACATTTAGAAAACTTGGTGTAGAGCTTCTCTTGCTGAAGGAGTTTAAGGATACACCAGAGATGCTTTTCATGATCAGCTTGATTCTTCGAGTAAATAAGAATGTCATCAATAAAGACAATGACAAACTTGTCTAAGTATGGCTTACAAACGTGATTCATGAGATCCATGAACGCTGCTGGTGCATTAGTGAGCCCAAAAGGCATCACTAAGAACTCATAGCGACCATAGCGAGTTCTGAAGGCGATCTTGTGCACATCTTCATCTCTGACCTTCAGTTGATGGTAACCTGACCTTAAATCAATCTTGGAGAAATAACTTGCCCCTTGCAGTTGATCGAATAGATCCTCGATCCTGGGTAACGGATACCTGTTCTTGATTGTAACATTGTTCAGCTCGCGATAATGAATGCATAAACGCATTGATCCATCCTTCTTTTTCACGAACAGGATCGGTGCTCCCCAAGGAGACGAGCTAGGTCGGATAAAACTTTTTGCCAACAAATCATCCAACTGAGTCCTTAACTCTTTCATTTCAGTTGGTGCCAACCGACAAGGTGCTCTTGCAATTGGTGCTGCTCCAGGGATAATGTCGATTCTGAATTCCACTTGCCTATCTGGAGGTAAACCAGGTAGTTCTTCAGGAAAAACATCTGGATATTTCGAAATAATGGGGATGTCTTCAATCTTTGGCTTTGGTTGTTCAATGGTTACCTGTGCCATGTAAATGACACAACCCTTCTTCAAACACCTCGACACCTTAAGCATGGACACTTGCTTAGGTAACCCGTATTGAGTATCTCCTTGTATTGTTAACGGCTCACCATAAGGAGTCTTGATAACCACTTGCTTCTTATCACATACGATTTGGGCTTGGTTATGAGATAACCAATCCATGCCTATCACTATGTCGAATCCTGCTAGTTTTAATGGAAGCAAAGAAAGCGGAAAGGAATGATTCCTAATGGATATAAAACATCCATCTAAAACTGTTGAGGCAGTTTCTATGGTACCATCGGCCAATTCTACTTCATACTTTATGCTTAGAGTCTTAACAGGCAGATTTAGCAATTTACAAAACTTATTGTCTACAAAATACTTGTCTGCACCCGAATCAAACAATACTCTAGCATATACATCATTGATAAGAAAGGTACCTGTTATCACATTGTCGTTCTGAATGGCCTCTTGAGCATTCATCTGAAAGACCCGAGCATTGGTCTTTTTAGCCTCCTCAGGCTTCTTCGCATATGTGGGGCAGTTGGTCTTGATGTGCCCCTTCTCGTTATAGTTGTAACAAGTCGCTTCTTTCAACTTCTTGCAATCCAAAGTCTTGTGTTCTTTGGACTTGCAGATCCCACATCCGAAAGTCTTTGATTGTGACTGTGATTTTGATTCCAACCTGCATTTCCCAAAGTGATTCATATGGCAGGTTTTACATTTGGGTTTCTCACCCATCTGCTGGCTATCCTTTCAGAATACCGAACTCTTCTTATGCTCAGAGTTCCCTTTATGTCTCTTATCAGATCGACGCGAGTTCTCATCCTCACGTTTCCTTTTCCCTTCTTCATAATTTTTGAGCGATCTCTGCCTGACCGCATCGAGAGTAAGAGATAGGGACAGATCAGCCACTGACCTAAAGGTAGTAAGTCTAGATGCTTTCACACTTGCTTTAATCTCTGGAGCCAAACCTCCAATAAAACGGGCTATACGCTTTGGTTCCGGTGTGACTAAGTATGGAACCAATCGAGACATGGTATTAAAACTCGTAAGATATGCCTGACAATCTAAGTTCTTTATGACCAAGGTCAAGAAGTCAGTCTCAATTTTCTCAACTTCATGTTGAGGACAGAAATTTTCCTTGATTAGAGCAACAAACTGATCCCAAGTCAGATTATACAATGGGATCTTCCCTGTAGCTTGGATTTGGGACCTCCACCAAGCTAAAGCTTCTCCTTTGAAGGATTATGAAACAAACTTCACAATGTCCTGCTCTGCACAACCACTAATATCAACTACCGTAAAGTCTCTGGGCTTCTCATCGAGCCAAGTCATACAATCGATGGCTCCTTTCTCTCCTGTGAAGTCTCTGGGCTTGCAGGAGACAAAATATTTGTAAGAGCAGGTCTTAACACGGGGCTCTTGATTGAGCACAATCTTCTTAGATGGAACACTCTGCTGATTTGATGAGTGACGAGCATCGTCCTTCTTTGACTCGTGTGATTTAGAAGGGGGCTTACTATGAGCCTCAGAATGAGTCTTAGAGCGTGTGCTACTTGATTCCTTGAACTGTCTATCAAGTGCCCTTGTAACTGCATTGTCTATCAATGCCTGAAGATCTGCACCAGCTACATTAATCCTGGTGGTATCATTATTCTCTCTCGGGTGACTGTTAACCTCCTCTGATTCAGCCATGTAGCTTGATTGCTACAAAACAATTGACAATATTTTATTCAGAGGTTATTATGGAATCATCATTTCTGATGATTTATTAACCATGGTAATATAAACCATATTGGTTAATTTGTTAATCATATTTATTTAGGATTTTCATTATAATTTATCCTAGTTGTAAAACATTAAGGGTATTATTAATGGCACATAAGGCCTAGTCACAAGGACAGTTTTAAAATTATAAGCCATGATCTTATAAGATCGAGGCATTAAGGTTTGAACATAGTTCACCACCTTTTCCTGACAGGGAGTCGTAGACTACAACTGTCTTTTGTCTTATTTGACAATTATTATAGCCCGTAAGCACTGCATCACTAATGGATGTCTCATATATGATCATCTTAATTGATGATTTGAACCCATGATTTATAGATTATTAGGCTAAATAAGGGTTTGGAAAAAAAATCCCAATATAAAGATGACATGTGTGATTTTTCCGAATCACGTATGCCAGGAGTGCTAACATGTTTTCAGATATTAACAAGGATTTGAATCTTTTTAAATAGGTCTTACCATCATGGCCAGGTCTATGATGACATTTAGGCTAGGTTATACTTTTTAAGATTCTTTTTAATATTTAAAGGCAGATCAATTACAAAAAGGAATGTTATTTGATTTATTTCATGTAATATATTTATGCATAAGATGACAATTGAAATTTTAAATAAAACATTCCAATAAATTTTAAATGAAGTACATAGATGCCCTAAACGGGACTTTTAAATAGATAACTTGTCCACACAGGGACTAAAAGAAGAAATACAAGTCCTCACAGGGACTGAATACATAAATAAAATTGTCCACGCAGGGACTTAATTTAAAATAAACAACAACACAAATAAATAAGGATTTTCAATAATCCCTCTACTCTTCCCCTTTATTAAGTCTGCCAAGCCCTTGAGAAACCCCCGGTGGTTTCTACGCTCCTCTTGAACCTCTCGTTCCACCCGGTTCAACCTCTGTAGGATCTCCTCCTGCTGCGGTGGTTGGATCTGTGACGACTGCGGCGGCTGCTGATGCGGAGGTTGAGGAGGTGGCGGGTACTGATACCCATATGCTTGGTACCCTGACTGGTATGAAGCTGCGAAAGGTCCTTCAGGGTGAAGAGCATTGTAGTTGGCCGCCTCGAGGTATGGGTCGACGGCAGGAGCATTGTAGTAGTTGTAGCCAGGGTAAGTCGGTTGCTCAAAAGGGTTATACGCCGCTGCACCGGCGTATGAAGGAATAGGGTTATCATAACCCATGTGTGGTGGTGGTGGTGCGACTGGATCTGAGTCGACTTCTTAAACTGGGTTTGAAGGCCCACCCATTTGCGGGTAGTGGCTTCCACTGGAGTGTTGAGGGGTGCTGAAGTGAAAATCCCCTCTTCGCATGGACATCCGTGCACCTGATCTTCTTCGCCTCGGTGGCTTTGGAGGCAGTTGCTGCTCTAGCGGTGGTGGTGGTGGTGGTGGCGTAACCGCCTAGAAACGTGAATTCTCAGAGGGATCCTACTGCTGCTATTGATGTGGGTTGAAAGGGGGAGTGTACTCCCAGTGATATGTGGCCCACCTTTTGGTAAAAGTGTCTGGGCCCCTGTATGGCGAGCCATTGAAAGATGACCCGTCAGAAATCTCTATGGGATGCGTGGGCGTCTCAGATGGTGGCATCTGTGGATCTGGATCCTCGTCCATATCCATATCCTGAGCTTCAAGAAAGTGGTCCTCCGGGCCCAATGGGTTATGGCCCATTGGTTCTTCAATCTGGTTTGCCGGGTTGAACCGACTCTGATAGTACGGGGTTGGGTCCTGGAAAGCCCGGTGTGAACTTGACCACTGCAGCTGGATGAAGGAGTGGTGAGAATCATTGGGCTCATTTTCTGAGTGTGGCCCAAAGGAGTGGTGGTAAGAGGGTGAAGAGCTAAGCGAGACAGAACGCCTCGCGGGTTCGAAATATGTCCTCCAGTCTTCTTGAGGACTTGAGCTCATGGTTGCTGAAGGAGTTCGCCGGTGTGACGGCCTGACCTCATGGTCATTTGGAGCAGTGATTGGCGCTTTGCCTCGTCCACCTCTTCCTCTGAATCTTGGCGGCATTGTCTTGTGTTCCTGTTAAAACAAACAAAAGAAACCAACAAAAGAAAACAATAAGATTAGGATTAGTTCCTATGTTGTTAGCCTAGACTCGAAGGTCAAGGAATGTGCAAACTGTGTCATTGAGATTAAACACAAAAGGCTAGTGTTTAATTCATTCAATGTTGGCTCTGATACCAACCTGTGACACCCTGATATTTCCACGTAATTACCGGTGGGCCCGGTGGGGAGTATCGTGACGTAGTTGATATCATCATGGCCAATAATCACAGTTTAATGCACAGGGGAAGTCTAAAAGTAATAATATTACAACCCGTTGTGTAATATTTTATGTTACTTTGAATCGGTTTGTAATATTATTACCTTTAGACTTCCGATGTGCATTAAACTGTGATTATTGACCATGATGATATCAACTACATCACGATACTCCCCACCGGGCCCACCGGTAATACGTGGAAATATCGGGGTATGACAGGTTCAAACGCCTCTGATGCTGTACCACAGGTTTAAAGTCCTCCGCCATCAAGATCTTATGGCTACAAAAGGATGGATTGATCCCTTTTATATCCATAATCTTCCAAGCGATCGCCTTCTTATGCTACTTCAGGACTTCAAGCAATCAATCCTTCTCCTCTCCCGACAATTTAGCAGAAATGATAACGAGCATATGAGTCTCACCTTCCAAGAAAGCATACTCCAAATGATCTGGAAGCTCCTTAAGCTCAACCAAAGGTTGATCCTCAATAGAATGGCGTGCTTTAGGCTTAGCAATGCGATTCACAACCTCAAAAACCTTGGGACATGGGGGAGACGCATGACCTATCAGACAGGTCACCTCCTCGACTAATCGGTCCACCCTAGGTGAACTAAAGGTATCCCCTCCTAGCAGCTGTGTGTCCACAACATCCTCCTCAAACGTATCACGAAGATGATCACTCATATATGTATCGATAGTCTCAATGAACTAGAGTGTATCATCCTGACTCTGTGAGTGTTGCATGGATTTCCCAATATCAAAGGTAACCTCCTCATCATCAACCCTAAGAGTAAGCCTCCCGGTGCAGACATCAATCAAGGCTCTCGCAGTGGCTAGGAATGGGCATCCTAAGATAAGTGGAACAGTCTTGTCCTCATCCATGTCTAAAATCACAAAATCGACAGGAAAGACGAACTTGTCGATTTTCACCAGCATATTCTCAACTATGTCTCGAGGGTACTTCACTGAACGATCGGCTAGCTGAATGCTCATACGAGTCGGCTTGGGCTCTCCCAAGTCTAACTTAGCAAAAACCGCATATGGCATGAGGTTTATGCTAGCTCCAAGATCAGCTAATGCATTGCTGACCGACAAACTACCAATCAAACACGGGATGGTGAAACTCCCAGGATCATTCATCTTCTTCGGTAGTTTGTTTTGAAGAACCGCTGAACACTCCTCATTCAAGGTCACCTGCGAAATCTCCTCAAGTTTCTTTTTGTTAGATAGGATATCTTTTAGAAACTTGGCATATTTAGGCATTTGAGCAAGTGCCTCGACAAATGGTAAATTTATATGAAGTTGCTTAAAAAGGTCGAGGAATTTACCATAGTGTTCTTCCATTTTCTGCTTCTTCAACCTCCCCGGGTATGGAATGGGAGGGACATACTCTCTCACTGGCTCCTTGGGTCGTGCTGTACTTGCTGGGACTCGCCTCTATTGCACCTCAACCGGAGACTCAGTCTCAATCTCCTCAACAATCTCATCATCAACCGGCTTCGCTGGAACAGCTGGAGGGATGGGCTGAGCGGTCTTGTCGCTTCTCAACGTGATGGCCTTCGCAGTAGCATTTGGATTAGGCTCTGTGTTGCTCGAAAGGCCCCCCTGTTGTCTCTCAGACAACATCTTGGCAATCTGGCCAACTTGGTTCTCGATGGTTTGCATGGAAGCCTTTTGGCTTCTCAACTCACTCTCGTGCCTCGTGAAACGACCATCATACTCTCTAAAACGCTTCTCATTCTCGGCCTTTTGAGTGTTTTGACCAGCTAAGATTTGACTAAGCATATCATGCACACTAGGCTCGCCAGAGGGAGGCGCCTGCTGAGGTCGAGTTGGACCATATGCTCCATGAACTGGAGCTGTGGGACGTGGAGCAAATCCAGGTGGATACTGATTAGAAGCGTCGGGCTTCCAACCAAAATTTGGATGATTCTTCCACCCTGGATTATAAGTATTCCTGTAGGGATTATTCTGAGGACGGTATTGGTTTCCTATAAAATCAACATGTTCGTGTGACATCTCTCCCGTCGGAAAATCGCCTACATGATATGCTCCCCCACTCGAAGAACCACTCGAGTGCATTTGCATCACCCAGTCAAATTTCGAAGATAAGGCATCCATACGTGCTGTCATAGCGGTGAAGTCGTCCACTTGATGAACTCCCTGTCGAGAACTCTTCCCCCTCGGTGGCTGCTGTGTACGATTCTTCGCGACACATTTCTCCAAAATCTCAAATGCCCCGGTGGCATTTTTCATGCCGATGTCTCCACCCGAGTATGTATCAACCATCATCTGTCCCTGACTGTCCAAACCATTATAGAATATTTGACAATGTTGCCACTTGGGCAACCCATGGTGTGGAACCTTTCTCATGAGCTCTTTAAAACGCTCCCACGCCTCGTAAAGGGACTCGTCCTCGTCCTGACGAAAGTTCAGAATCTTGGTTCTCAACCGAACAGTTTTCTCTGGAGGGAAATATATCTGAAGGAACTTCTCAGCTAATTGATTTCATGTAGTGATAGATCCAGCTGGAAGCGAAAGAAGCCACTCTTTGGCTCCATCCCGTAAAGAAAACGGAAAGAGCCGAAGGCGTATAGTATCCGGTGATGCATCATGAATCCTAAATGTGGCACAAACCTCTAGAAACCCCGCGATGTGAACACTAGGATCCTCGTGATCCTTGCCATAAAACTGCATCACATTCTGCAACATCAATATGGTACCAGCCTTGATCTCGAAATTATTATTATCAATTTTTGGTGCATTGATGCTCGTAGGTAAACCATCAAGTGACGGTTTTCCTATGTCATTCAAGATCCCCATCTCCTCTTCGTCCGCCATGTTTGCCCGAACCTTGTAGAATGTGTCGTCTCCCGCCACGTCTACCTCGATCGCCTCGGCTACCACGTGAAACTGCTCCCGCAGTCTCCAATGAAGATCACGCTCCGGCTCCGGCTCCGTTGAAGGCTCAATGATATCAGCAACGGGGGTTGAGGACATGCACGACCTGTAAGGAATAAGGAGGAGCACAATGTACTATATATATATATATATATACAAAAACAAAAACAAAAACAACTAGCAAACAATCATTTCAAATAATCAAGCAAAGGCAAATAAAACAAGTAGACAAAAACTTTGTACACTTTTCACAATGGCTAAATAAGTAACTCGAACCGTTCTCAAGAAGACCGCATCCCCGGCAACGGCGCCAAAAACTTGTTGTGCGTGAATTATATATATTTTAATTGAGTTTTTCTTCAGACAAATTTAGTTTTAAAAATGGTTTTTCACCTAGGAACTAACTACACACACAAAAGGGCAAGTGTACCCGTCGGGTGGTAATATAGCTAATCGGCAAGAACCGGATATCAATCCGTGGATTCGGTGTCTCGATACTAAACTTTTGCTACTTTAAAGCCTTTTCAATTGATGGGTTGATTTTTCTAACTTAGCATGCAATTAAATAAACTACTAAAAATTCTAACAAAGAACAATATCTAGGAAAGGTTGCCTAAACTAAGTCTCCACTAACAAACATGTGACAACAAAGAGGAAGGATTAGTGATGATGCAAGTTCTAATTTTTAACTAAGTTCCCAATTAAGGATTCCCAGTCATATAATTCTTAGGAAAACTTAAAATGAATTAATCATTCTAATCACCTAAAAATTATTCTTTTAAGCTCACTTGCTAAGTTGATGTTAATCTTTAATAATGAGTTATTTGTTTGTCAAAACTCCTAACTCTACAAATTAGGGAAAACTAATATGAACAACACACTAATCACCCTAACTTGGTTTCAATTAGTTGGCACTATCATCATGTTCTTGATATAAACCAAAAGCATGGTCATGCTAGATAATAACTTTGGCCTAAATAATCAAACTAACATGAACACAAACTATAGAATTCATATAAACAACTTTTTATCTTTCCCAATCTAGATGCAAGAATTCATACACATCTTCAAATCATCAGTCATATCACATTAGCAATCACCATTCCTAGTTTCATGCTCTGAATCATATTAACAAGATTCAATAATCATAATCTTTACATGGGCTTTCCAACACAACATGTAAATACTTATGAGCAAACATTCAAGAACAAGAACTTTAAACATGCACATGAACTCCAAGAACAAGATTAAGTGTCAACATGAAGATTAACAAGAACAATCATCACATCTACTTCCATGTTATCACATATTCATTAGCTTCAACAAAGTTTAGACAACACAAATGTTTAGCCCATAAGGCTCATGAATACTACAAGAAAGATTAAATTGTTCATCATGTAGAAAGTAGGCTAACCAAGTTTAAAGACAAGATTAAAGTGGTAAAATTGAGTGAATCTTCAATGATTTAGTCTTCTCCAAGCTTCTCCTTGGCTTCAACAACCTTCCAAGTCCAGAATTTTGAGAGAAAACTTCACCAAGATGCTCCAACTTCCTTCCAAATGAGCTAGAAACTCGTATTTAAGCTGCTGGGAGAATGGCACGACCATGCCACCTTTTGGCACGGTCGTTCTTGGCAAGTGTCAGAGCCACTTTCTCGTATGTTGACCATGTATGCTACCATTTTGGGAAAAACCCCGCTCAAACGTTCCCGAGGTGGCACGACCGTGCCGGGCCATGGCGTGGTCGTGCGCGTCGATAGTGCTCGGCAATGACTAAAGCGATCTTGGAAATGAGCTGATCAGAGGAGGATTTTGGCCGGGCACGATCGTGCTTGTGTCCGGCACGGTCGTGCGGTCGCTGGTCTTCGACGTTTGTGCTGTTGGGTGCTAGTGCTGGACGAGAGTACCGACGCTGGAAAGGCTGGCACGGTCGTGCGCCTAGGTGGCATGGTCGTGCCATATCTGGCAGTTTGCTAGAATGCTTCATTTTTGCTCCATTTTGCTCCAAAAGCCTCCGTTTCAACACTGGGCCGAAGCCCGGACCTGCATTTTCACAAACAACTCAAATGAGTACCAAAATCAATGAAAATACATAGAGTTTTCGCATAAACGGGGCATATTTGACGTTTAAAAGATGTATAAATTCTTATACATCAGTATGGGACATAATGTTAATTATCTGGTAATTTAGTTGTTATGGATTTCTCCTGGACAATTTGTTTCGCTCAGCGCCGCGCCCCGATGTTTCCGCCATCGGTAAGGGTGTGACAGTAATATGCAGTATTGGATGAATCCCCACTAGTAGTAATAATATATATATATATATATATATATATATATGTGAGTAGTTTGAAAAAAAAATCCACTAAAATAGATAATCCAATAGCTACTGATGCATACTAGTAGTGTATTTTAAATTCCAGTTGTGGTTTGTATAAGATGCATAATATATAAAATAGAGTAAATGTCGCAATGCACGAACGATTTTGATCAATATGTTTGTTTATGTGATTGTTTGCATTAAACATTGCTCTGTGATATTAATACTTGGTAATTATTTATAATCCAGATGGACAACGAAGTGAATCACGAAAACCAGAATAACGATAACAATGGCAACCAGATAGAAAATAGTGACATCCAACACATAGTGGCACAAGGAATTGTAGATGCTATGCCATATATTATCAAAACTGTTAAAGAGGCAGAAAATAAAAGTAATAATGGAAGTAAGCGACCACCAATTGAACCCAGTCACAGCGTGAACAATGGACCGTTACTTCAATTGCCTATTCCGAAAAGAAGAAGAACTATGTCTTATGGTTGTTCTTACAAAGAATTCTGGTCCTGTAAACCAATAGAATTCTCTGGCAATGAAGGAGCCATTGTAGCTCTAAGGTGGTTAGAAAAGACTGAGGCAGTCTTAAAAATAAGCAAGTGTGCAGAGGAAAACAAAATCATGTTTGCTTCCAATCTTTTTAAGAATGCTGCTCTAGAATGGTGGAACACTATTCTCCAGTCTAGGGGAAGTGATAGAGTCTATAATATGGAATGGACTGAGTTTAAGAACATGATTGAAAGGAAATTCTGTCCTCCTAATGAAAAAGAACAGATTTCTAATAAGTTCTTAAACCTTAGAATGACTGGAGTAGACTATAAGGATTACACTACTATATTATTCGAATATGCCAGAATAGTGCCAACCCTAGCTTCACCAGGACCAGTATTAATCTCCCGTTACATTTGGGGATTAATCAGTGAGATTAGACATGTAGTCAAGGCAGCTAGATCACAAACTAAAGAAGAAGCTGTAGAACTAGCAAATACCTTGATAGATGAATTAGTACGTACACAAGAAGAAAACTAGAAAAAGAACCTAGCTTAGAAACTTACCCAAGAATTTCGCTACAGAAATTCCAACCATGGGAAGAATGTAGGTTCTACTTCTGCACCTTATTGTAAGGCCTGCAAGAAGAAGCATTCAGGAAGATGCTCCACCTACTGCAATTTCTGCAAGATACCAGGACACAAGGAAGAAGATTGTAGGAAGAAACCTAGTAATGGAGTATGCTTCAATTGTGGAGAAAAGGGACATATTAAGCCGAACTTTCCGAAACTAGCTCTAGCTATGAACCACAAGACTACTAAGAATGCTAGGGTATTTGTTATGACAGCCGAAGAAGCAAAAATGATTCCGGATGTGATTGCCGGTACGTTTTTAGTTAATGATGTTTTTGCTAAAGTATTATTTGACTATGGTGCGAACCAAAGTTTTATTAATACTTCATTTTGCAAACTTCTCAATCAACCATTAACTAAACTTCAACAAGAATGTCTAGTAGAGACAGCAAATGGGGAATCCATTAAGATTACTGAGAGCAAGAATAGAAATTTCAAATCATAATTTTATTGCTAATCTTTACCTAATGAATCTGGCTGGATTTGATATTGTATTAGGAATGGATTGGTTGGTAGCCAATAAAGCCAGTATTCTATGTGATCAAAAGTCAATACAAGTAAATTCACCAAAGGGTGAAACGATCACAATCAAAGGAAATAAGCCATCTAGATCCACAAAATTCATCTCTGTGATGAAAACTGGAAGTTGTGCAAGAAAAGGATCTCTAGTGTATATGATTTCCATAATCATTAACGCTAAAGGAAAAGAATTGAAAGATATTCCCGTAGTTTCTCAATTCTCAGATATTTTCCCCGAAGAATTACCAGGACTACCGCCAGATAGGGAAGTTGAATTCAGAATTCACCTGCTACCAGGGACAGCACCAATTGCCAAAGCACCTTATCGTTTGGCACCAGCAGAGATGCAAGAGCTAAAGAAACAATTGGACGAACTTCTGGAAAAAGGATTCATACAGCCAAGTTTATCACCATGGGGAGCACCGATCTTGTTTGTCAAAAAGAAAGATGGGTCAATGCGTATGTGCATTGATTACCGAGAATTGAACAAAGTCACGATTAAAAATCGGTACCCATTACCGAGAATCGATGATCTGTTTGATCAATTGCAAGGAGCTCGATTCTTTTCTAAGATCGATTTATGCTCAGGATATCATCAATTAAAGGTACAGGAAGAGGACATTCCTAAAACCGCCTTCAGAACAAGGTATGGCCATTATGAATTTACAGTCATGCCATTTGGTTTAACCAATGCCCCAGCCGCATTTATGGACATGATGATAAGAATATGTAAACCATATCTGGATAAATTCATAATTGTCTTTATAGATGATATTCTAATTTACTCTAAAAGTAAAGAGGAACATGCAGCGCATCTGCATGCACTCCTAAATTTGCTGAGAAAAGAAAAGCTTTATGCTAAATTTTCGAAATGCGAATTTTGGTTAGAAGAAGTGCAATTTCTTGGACATTTAGTTGATCATGAAGGGATTCATGTGGATTCCACAAAGATTGAGGCGATTACCAAATGGCAAGTCCCTGAATCACCAACGGAGGTGAGAAGTTTTCTAGGACTGGCAGGTTATTATAGAAGGTTTATACGAGATTTTTCTATAATAGCCATTCCCTTAACCAAACTAACCTGTAAATCTGTTAAGTTTGAATGGGGACCAAAACAAGAAGAAGCCTTTAGAATTCTTAAGCAAAGATTAACCAACGCACCCATACTAGCGTTACCAGAAGGAACTGAAGACTTTGTAGTCTATTGTGACGCTTCTAAGTTAGGTTATGGATGTGTGTTGATGCAACGTCAAAAGGTTATAGCCTATGTATCTAGACAACTTAAGAATGATGAAGAGAATTATTCAACCCGTGATTTAGAATTAGGAGCCATAATTTTTGCCCTTAAGATCTGGAGACACTATTTATATGGAAATAAATTTGTAGTCTTCACAGATCATAAGAGTTTAAAGTACATTTTTTGGCAAAAAGAGTTAAATATGAGACAAAGACGCTGGATGGAAATTCTTAGTGATTACGATTGTAGTATCCAGTATCATGCAGGAAAGGCTAATGTAGTAGCTGATGCTTTAAGTCGAAAGTATCACGAAAAGCCAAAAAGAGTGCGTTCTCTTAAATTAAATCTGCAGATAGATTTAAACGAACAAATTAGAGAAGTACAAGAATCAGTAATCAAGGACGATACTGAAAAATTGAAAGGAATGATTAAGGAATTAGAACAAGGAACATATAGAATTTGGAGATTCCATAAGAAAAGGATTTGGGTACCTAAACAAGGAAACCTACGTCACCAAATATTAGAAGAAGCCCATAAGTCTAAGTATACGATACATCCTGGAAGTGATAAAATGTATCAGGACTTAAGAAAGAATTTTTGGTGGATAGGAATGAAAAAGGATATAGCAGCTTATGTTGCCAAGTGTCTAACTTGTTCACAAGTTAAAGCTGAACATCAGAAACCCTCAGGCTTGTTGCAGCAGTTAGAAATGCCTGTTTGGAAATGAGAATTAATAATAATGGACTTTGTTACCAAATTACCCAAGACACGAAAAGGTAGTGATATAATTTGGGTGATTGTAGATAGGTTAACCAAGTCTGCTCATTTCTTACCAATGAATGAAACTTTCAGTATGGAATAATTAGCCAAGTTGTATGTAAATGAAGTAGTTTCATTACATGGAATTCCTTTACCTACTGTGTCTGATAGAGATAGCCGTTTTACTTCTCATTTTTGGACAAGTTTCCAAAAAGCAATGGGAACCAAGTTGAATCTAAGCACCGCTTATCATCCACAAACGGATGAACAAAGCGAAATGACAATTCAGACAATGGAAGATATGCTTAGAGCTTGTGTAATCGATTTCGGAGGAAATTGGGATGATCATTTACCATTCATAGAATTTTCCTATAATAACAGCTATCATACCAGTATCAATGCTGCACCATTTGAAGCACTTTATGGACGAAAGTGCCGAACTCCAGTCTGTTGGGCAGAAATTGGAGAAAAGCAAATGTCTAGACCAGAGATCGTACAAGAAACAACGGACAAGATTATTCAAGTCAAGGAAAGACAAAAAGCAGCACGTGATCGCCAAAAGAGTTATGCTGATAACAGGCGAAAGCCATTGGAATTTCAATTAGGAGACAAGGTATTATTAAAAGCTTCTCCTTGGAAAGGAGTAGTCAAATTCATCAAAAGGGGAAAGCTGAGCCCCGGGTATGTTGGACCTTTTAAGATTATTAGAAGAATAGGACCTGTAGCGTATCAGCTACAACTGCCAGAGGAAATGGTAGGAATACATGATGTATTTCATGTACGTAATCTCAAAAAGTGCTTAGCCGATGAATCATTAGTGACACCTCTCAAGGACATAGAGGTAAATGAGAAACTTAAGTTTGTAGAAAAACCTCTACAAATTGAAGACAGGAAGGTCAAGAATCTCAAACACAAGAGATTTGTTCTAGTCAAAGTGAGATGGGATTCCAAGAGAGGACCAGAATACACATGGGAGCTTGAATCAGAAATGCAAAAGAAATATCCACACCTGTTCCAGTAGACCTCGAGGACGAGTTCTAAAACAAGGTGGGGAGGATATAACAACCCTCTTAAAATATTTAGAACGTCCCTATACATCCTAAAACACACCCCGTATACGAAAACCGAACCCGAAATACCTTTATTTAACTAAAATTAAATAAAAATGAAATTCAAGGGGCGCTCGCGGGGCGTGAAGCCCTTGACTACCCTAGTCGCGGGCCGCGACAGCTAGGCCACCAGAACGCACCCGGTGCCGCCACGTGGCATGTGCGTGTCAAGCCTATTGGTTGAATCAGCCAAGCTAGGACCTACCCTAGACTAGCTCACGGGCCGCGAAGGATGACTCTTAGTTGGTCACAGGGCACGAGAAACCTGTGATCAGACCCTATAAGTTGGGAACATCGGCATTCAGTTTCCGTCGCTTACAATTCAATTTTCTCTCTCAATTCTGAATAGCTAAAGTAATACCCGGGCAGAATACCCCCCAATTAGCGAAGCTCTGCTTCGTTGTAAGTATTATAACCCTCGGTTACGTATTAGATACGCTGCCCGATTGATCTAGTGTTCCGTAACGCCTGTCGAGGCTTTGCCCGACGTAGTCGTTGGAGTTCTGTCTCGGGGAGGGTATAACTAATGTAAATTGGGTTATTATACTAACGCGTGTGCATTGTTTAATTAGTAGATTATAACCAGGAAGTCACTAGGAAAATACCTAAATTAGCAATGTGAGTTTATCCTCTTTTTTTTAAATGCTTTTCATAAACTGTTTTACAAAACCTCAATTATTTTACATGATAATTAACAGTGATTGAGTATTTGTAATTCTACAATTATCGTCGGTATGTTGGGGTTTTGTATACAAAATTTGTTACTACACTGTGAGTAGTAACATGACCACCAGTCTGGATTGACAGTGCTGTGGGTTGTAATTAAGGTAGAAATATAAACAAATGTAATTGCGAGATCGCCCTCAATGCTGTAAAATGATAAAACCTGTCTTGATTAAATTGGGATTCACTCACAAGTATTTCCCACTGACAAATGTTTTTAAAACGGGTTTCAGGTAACAAAATGTGAAAGCCGAATAGAAGCCAGCTGGACAGCACTGAAGGCTTGGAAAAATGTGGCTATAAAAGTTACATAAATAAAGAAGATGTATTAATTCAATAAATTAGGGTTTATCCCTATAAACATGTTTGTAATGGAAACTTGGGTTTTTCCCATGTATTTACTATTATAAAAATGTGGTATTTTACTCTGATAAAATATTTCCTAACTACGGTCCTAATGTAAATTCCGCTGCCAAATTGATAAACACTGATACCACTGATACTGGCTCGCGGCCGCCCGTTCCCAAGAGATAGGGTCCGGGGGCTGCGACAAACTACCTGTAACACGAGACCAAAACAAACTCGTAAGATGTTAAAAAAATATAAAAGCAAAAAATAAAATTATGTTGCTGGTCTCGGGTAACGGCCCGTGTCTGCGAGGCACGACCCGTGGCTCAGTCTGAACAGGTTTGAAAAAATATTTTTAGACTAGGCCATTAGCTTGGACTTTTCCCAAAATTTTTGAATCACCGCCAACGACGCCAAAAACTTGACACAATTATGAGTGTACGTAAAAAGTGATATATTTTTAGTTGTTTTATACTCTGGTTTAAGTTTTAATATTTAAAAAAAAACATAATAAAATATTATTACACCACACTTCATGTTGGGAAAGTGTACTAATAATTGGCGTAATATAGTGATGGTAAGATACCGAGGTTGTCCAAGGATATAGTGACTTTTAGTACGAAGTCTTCAACAACGTCTAGTCAAATCAAAAGTATAGGGTTAAAAATGGCTCAAAAATAAAATAAAGAGATAAATAAAAAAGGTTTGTAATCAATGATAAGAAAATTAAAGTTTGGGATATATTTACCTCTTGATGCTTTGTTAACTAAATCTTATCATGGATAACAAGGGCTCGTTTGTCAGACGAGGAGTTGTGTGTCTTAATGCCTAAAATTGTGTAGTTCTTTCTTAGGTACTTCCGCACACTCGACCATATTGCTTTGAATTAGTAAGGAAACGCCATGCAAGGTCGGATCAAACCACAACGATACCGCCCAATCAGCAAGGATAGTATATATCGTTGTGGTTTAGTATTGGTTAAGAAAATAGTTTAAGGAGTTTAAATTACTTGTGACCATAGTTCATTCGGCTAGGCATCAATTCTCCAAAGATAGTTACTTTTATAAAAATCAAGTCCTCCGCGCTTTGATCTTATTGCCACGCTTTGGCAAGAGCATATCATCCCAAAGACCCGTTCCAAAACATTTAACCTCCTTTCGAAGCATCAACATTTTTTGACTCTGTATAAACATAGGAAACATGAATGTCCAAAGTTAATGGTGACACAAAATTGTTTGTAAATTGAAAGACTAATGACCCAAGTTAATGACGATATTAATATTTCACTCACTTTAAATTAACATCTTCTTACTTAACGTCATTAACACACACACACACGCACTTTGTTAACCCATGATTTACAAACACCCATAAGAAACTTATCCAAGAATGGCCATAGATATAGTAAGCCAATGGTTACATATTGTAAACCAATAGATCTTTGCTAACAGAAAAGGATAGGGGGGCAAAAAAATTAAGGTTCTTTTAGTACGGTCCATTATTTTACAATATGCGAAAAGATGGGACCACAACTGGTTATTTTTAATTTGGGATCGTTGCCAGCCAACGACTAATAATTAGGATTATTAAACTCCATTGTTCCATAGTTATATATAAATAAAAGTTTTAACTTTTATTTTTAGCTTTTAATTCCTACTCCATCTAATTTTATCAAACATATCTTACGTGCATAGTTCATTTTGGTTGAGTGATTTAAGCGCTCTTTTTTTCATTTATGAACACAAAATATTGTGAGAAGCGTGAGAACAAATGAAAACACTAATCAAAACCAAAATTTTTAATACAAATCTCATTGTAATTAAAATACAACATTAAAAAAAATGCAACATTAAATAATCATTTTTCCTCTTAAAACCACTCTTATTAGACTTTTTACGCATGCGTAAATACAACAAATTTACACACGTGTAAATGACAAACTTCCATATGGGTAAATTTTCTTTATTTTCGAATTCACATAAATTTAAACGTGCAAATTTAATTTCTAACATTGTATTCGAATAATAATGGTAAGTGTAAAAGAAAATTTTGAATTTTAGTTGTTTTTTACAAAGTTCTTGCGATTTTTTCATTTGCTTTCACCATTCTCGCAATATTTAGCGTTTTCATTCGAACTCTCCCATACATATACATATATATATATATATATATATATATATATATATATATATATATATAGGGCGAGGTTCGGCTACAAAGTCCATATTTCCTAAAAAGTGTACAAAGTCATAAAACTCCACAATTTCAGCCATAAAACACACTCAAAACCCACAAATAACAGAGCGAATATCACTAAAACACAATATACAAACCTTAACGGTCAATAAAAACTTCAAACACACCATTGTAGGATTATGAATATAAAACACAACATTATAATCAACATAAAACACACCAATATTAATCATTCAATAATCAAAGCCTTATCATCCAAAATACAATACAAAACCCACAAATATGGAGTTTTAGTAATCTCCATTTTGTTATTTGTGGGTTTTAAGTGTGTTTTATGACTTTTTACACTTTGTAGGAAAAATAGACTTTGTATCTAACTCCCACCCTATATATATATATATATATACATGGAGAGGATCATGAGAAAACTACATATAAATGAGAAAACTAGAAAACTAACTAAAAAACCTAAAAAAAAGCTAAAAAACATACCAATTTTTTTTTTTACAGTTTTTTATAAATAAATCGCTAGTTTTTATATATATAAAAAATTTCAAAAAAAAATTATTGTACTGCACATTTGCATTATATGTGTACTACACATGTGCACTATATCCGTAATAGTGCACATGTGCAATACAACAAAATAAAACTTTTTTTTTATTTTTATTTTTTGAAAATTTTTTTCCATGCATAAAAACCTGCGATTTTTTTTATAAAAATTAAAAAAAAAATTGGTATATTTTTAGGCTTTTTTAGTTAGTTTTTTTATTTTCTCATGATTCATCCCCTATATATATATATATATATATATATATATATATATATATATATATATATATAGGGAGAAGATCATGCGAGAACCACCTCTTATTGTGAGAACCGCGAGAACCAATGTGAACACAACAAAAAATGCCTAAAAATAGCTAAAAATCACACAAATTTTTTTTTTTTTTGATTTTTTTAATATTTTATAGGTTAAAATCGCTACTTTTCGAAGCAAAAAAAAATTAAATTTTAAAAAAAAAAAAATTTTTTGCTTCGAAAAGTAGCGATTTTAACCTTAAAAAATATAAAAAAAATCAAAAAAAAAAATTTAGATTTTTTTTTTATTTTTTTAGATTTTTTTAGGTTTTTTGGGGGTTTAGTTTTTAGCATTTTAGCTTGAGGGGGGGGGGGGGGCTTAGGTTTTTGGGGGGTGGGGGTTAGGTTTTTTTA
Organism: Helianthus tuberosus; assembly: GCA_030545235.1. Taxonomy (NCBI): domain Eukaryota; kingdom Viridiplantae; phylum Streptophyta; class Magnoliopsida; order Asterales; family Asteraceae; genus Helianthus; species Helianthus tuberosus. Next base: position 117,166 of record JARYGA010049741.1, read on the forward strand.
TGTTTTTTTTAGGTTTTTTTAGCTATTTTAGGTTGTGTTCACATTGGTTCTCAAGGTTTTCACAATAAGGGTGGTTCTCGCATGAGCCCCTCCCTATATATATATATATATATATATATGTATGTATATATATATATATATGTATATATAGGGAGCTGCTAAAATGAAAACCATCCCCAGTTGCGAGAACCATGAGAACCACTCTCCACCAATTAGATTCTGCCACCATTAAGGGTAGTTTGGTCATTTCCCCCAAATGTCATATCTCTCCCTCTCTCTTCATTTAAAGCAACCAGATATTTTTTAACATCTCTCATATTTCTCTCTCTTAAATTATAAACCTTCATCTCTCTTAAATTCATTCACCCCATCTCTCTGTCTATGCATTTTACTCCGGCGACCCCCTCCTTCTCTGGCGACAAGACCAATGACCCCTCGTTTCTCTGCCCTTCTCTCCTCTGATTTTCTTGTTTATACTTAGAAAAGGGGTCTTGATGAGATGAGGTATGATATCATGGTTCATGAAATTTTTGTGGGCTTGTTTTCCGGCCACGTTCCGACAGACATGTTCACAACGGTTCTGATTCCGGTGGTCGTCAAGATGGTCTCTTATGGTACAAGGATACAGGACATCATTATAATGGAGATTTCTCCATGGCTGTAGTTCAAGCTAATATGGCACCGGAGGAGAGAGAAAGGCGGTGCGGTGGTGTTTCTGTATACCAGATCGAGGAGAGAGAAAGGCGGTGTAGTGGGGTTTTTTTTAGGGTTTTTCTGGGGGGGGGGGGTTTCCTCCGGTGGTGGGGGTGGCCCGGCGGTGTTGGCGGTGCTGGTGCTGGAGGCGGTGGTTGTGTGAGCGGTGGTGGCTGAACCCTTGGACGCCGCCGCCGCACATGGGGGTGGGTGTGGCATAAACCCTCGTCGGTTGTTTTACGGCTGATGATGTTGCTGCGTTTGTTGGTAACGGTTTGCTGGTGCTTTTGAATGTTTGAATCTGGAAACAATTGTTTTGAGTTTCTTGGTGAGAATTTTGAATTTTGTATAAATTGATGTTTTTTTTGTTGGTTAAATGAAGGTTTGGATTCCTTTTGTTGTTGGGTGTCTTTTTGGAAGATTGAACAAGGAACTATGTGGGTTTGATCTATTTTTAAAAATGGGGGGTTTCTTGATTTTTTGTATGATTTTTTATGTTTGGTATGGATTTGCGGGATTTTGGGTGTCTTTTTTGGTTGATTTGAACAGTGAACTTTGTGGGTTTTGATCTGTTGGATTTGGGCGGTGATGATGCAAAAAAAAACCCGTATATTTTGATGACGATGGCGCGGCAAGGTTGGTGGATGGTAGATTTTTGAACCTGCAACCCCACTTTGCAACCATTGATTATCGGAAAATCTTAGCCAACCCCCGTTTTTTTTCAAGAATCCACACATTGTTTTGATTTTTGTTGTTGGTTTTTTATATTTTTTTCCCAGTCGATGATGATAACAATCTATCTGAGACACCTACCGAGTTGCGATTTCTGGGTGCGTTCGTTTTGTGTAAAAAAGTTTTTGTAAAAAAAAGTTAAAACCGTAAACTTTTTAACGTAAAACGTAAACTTATTAACGTAAAACCGCGAGCTCAGATTTAGTGGTATCAGTGGTTTTGTCATTTTAGCAGCGGAATTTACATCAGGATCGTAGTTAGGAAATATTTTATCAGAGTAAAATACCACATTTTTATAATAATAAACACATGGGTAAAACCCAAGTTTCTATTACAAACATGTTTATAGGGATAAACCCTATTTTATTGAAATAAAACATTTTCTTTATTTAGGTAACTTTTATAGCCATATTTTCCAAGCCTTCAGTGCTGTCCAGTTGGCTTCTAATTGGCTTTCACATTTTGTTAACTGAAACGCGTTTAAAAACATTTTGTCAGTGGGAAATACTGGTGAGTGAATCCCAGTTTAATCAAAACAGGTTTTATCATTTCACAGTATTGAGAGCGATTACAATGTTTACATCTACACAATTACTCATTCAGTACTGTCAATCCTGACTGGTGGGTCATATTACTCATTGGCTATCTCGTTGTCCAATAGTAACGTGTTCCACATTTTGTATACAAAACCCCAACATACCGGCAGTAATTGAAGAATTACAAAGACTCAATCACTGCTAATTATATTTTAAACAATTAAGGTTTTGTAAAAATGATTTGGAAAAAGGTTTATAAAAAGGAGATTACTCACATTGCTACTTTAGGTATTTTTCCTGTGATTTCCTGGTTATAATCTAATAAATAAAACAATGCACACGCGTTAGTATAATAACTCAATTTACATTAGTTATACCCTCCCTGGGACATAACTCCAACGACTACGTCGGGCAGAACCTCGACAGCCGTTACGGAGCACTAGATCAATCGGGCAGCGTATCTAATACGTAACCGGGGGTTAAAATACTTACAACGAGGCAGAGCTTCGCTAATTAGGGGGGTATTATGCCCGCTATGATTTTAACACTACAGAATTTGAGAGAGAATTGTGAATTGTGAGCGTCAAAAAATGAAAGCCGATGGCCTCTATTTATAGGTCTGGTCGTCCACCTTGTCGCGCCCCGCGTAAGCCAAAGGCAAACCTTCGCGGCCCGCGACGTAGGGTGTGTAGGGTCTAGCTTTGTCTGGTCACAAGTGTAGAGTTGACACGGTGCTGCCACGTGGCAGCTCTGGGTGTCGCCCTAATCTAGAGCTGTCGCGCCCCGCGTAAACCGAAGACAAGGTCTTCGCGGCCCGCGAGCGCCACCAGAATTTTGATTTTATTTTATTTTTGTTAAGTTAAAGGTATTTAGGGTCAAATCTCATATACAGGGTGTATTTTAGGACATGTAGGGACGTTCCAAATATTTTAAGAGTGTCAGAAATAATTTAGGAGGGTTGTTATATCCTCCCCCACCTTGTTTTAGAACTCGTACTCGAGGTCTACTGGAACAGGTGTGGCTATTTCCTCTGCATCTTTAATTCAAGCTCCCACGTGTATTTCGGTCCTCTTTTGGAATCCCATTTTACTTTGACCAGAACTAATCTCTTGTGTTCGAGATTCTTGATTTTCCTGTCTTCAATCTGTAGTGGCTTCTCTACGAACTTAAGCTTCTCATTTACCTCTATATCCTTAAGAGGTACGACTATTGATTCATCGGCTAAGCACTTTTTGAGATTACTTATATGAAATACATCATGTATTCCTGCCATTTCCTCTAGCAGTTGTAGCTGGTAAGCTACAGGTCCTATTCTTCTAATAATCTCAAAAGGTCCAACATACCTGGGGCTTAGCTTTCCCCTCTTGATGAATCTTACCACTCCTTTACAAGGAGAAACTTTTAACAACACCTTGTCTCCTACTTGAAACTCCAATGGCTTTCGCCTGTTATCAGCATAACTCTTTTGTCAATCGTGTGCTGCTTTCAGTCTTTCCTTGACTATAATAATCTTGTCCATAGTTTCTTGTACGATTTCAGGTCCAGACAATTGCTTTTCTCCAACCTCTGCCCAACAGATTGGAGTTCGGCACTTTCGTCCATAAAGTGCTTCAAAAGGTGCAACATTAAACTGGTATGATAGCTGTTATTATAGGAAAATTCTATTAATGGTAGATGATCATCCCAATTTCCTCTGAAATCAATTACACAAGCTCTAAGCATATCTTCCATCGTCTGAATTGTCCTTTCGCTTTGTCCGTCCGTTTGTGGATGATAAGCGGTGCTTAGATTTAGCTTGGTTCCCATTGTTTTTTGGAAACTTGTCCAAAAATGAGAAGTAAAACGGCCATCTCTATCAGAAACAATTGATAAAGGAATACCATGTAATGAAACTATTTCATTAACATATAACTTGGCTAACTGTTCCATACCGAATGTTTCCTTCATTGGTAGGAAATGAGCAGACTTGGTTAACCTATCTACAATCACCCAGATTGTATCATTACCTTTTCGGGTCTTGGGTAATTTGGTAACAAAGTCCATTGTTATTAATTCCCATTTTCATACAGGCATTTCCAATGGCTGTAATAAACCTGAGGGTTTCTGATGCTCAGCTTTAACCTGTGAACAGGTTAGACACTTGGTAACATAAGCTGCTATATCCTTTTTCATTCCTATCCACTATAAATTCTTTCTTAAATCTTGATACATCTTATCACTTCCAGGATGCATCGTATATTTAGACTTATGGGCTTCGTCTATTATTCGTTGGCGTAGGTTTCCTAGTTTAGTATCCACTTCCATTTCTTATGGAATATGCAAATTCCATCTATTCCTTGTTCTAGTTCCTTAATCATTCCTTTCAATTTATCACAACCCCGACCCCTGCCTCGGGAGGCGGGCAGTCGCGGCCTACTCAGAGATGGTGGTATCGGTGTTTATCATTATTTGGCAGCGGAAAATTTCTTCAGGACGTAGTTAGGAAATATTTTATCAGAGTAAATACCACATTTTATATTAATAAACATAATGGGATAAAACCTATGTTTTCATTACAAACATGTTTATAGGGATAAACCCTATTTTATTGAATAAAACATCTTTCTTTATTAGGTAACGTTTATAGCCACATTTTTCCAAGCCTTCAGTGCTCTCCAGCTGGCTTCTATTTTGGCTTTCACATTTTGTTACCTGAAACGCGTTTAAAAAACATTTTGTCAGTGGGAAATACTGGTGACTGAATCCCAGTTTAATCAAGGCAGATTTTATCCTTGTACAGTATTGAGGGCAATCAGCAATTACATTTGTTTATTTATTCTACCTTAATTACCACCCACGGTACTGTCGACCCGACTTGTGGTCATGTTACTACTCATAGTGTAGTAACAAATTTTGTATACAAAACCCCAACATACCGACGATAATTGTAGAATTTACAAATACTCAATCACTGTTTAATTATAATGTAAAGCATTGAGGTTTTGTGAAAACAGTTTGCAAAAAGGTTTACAAAAAGGAGATTACTCACATTGCTAGTTTAGACTTTTCCTGATGGTTTCCTGGTTAAAATCTAATAATTTAAACAATGCACATGCGTTAGTATCATAACCCAATATTTACATTAGTAATACCCTTCCCGAGACAGAACTCCAATGACTACGTAGGGCGGAGCCACGACAGCCGTTACGGAGCACTAGATCAATCGAGCAGCGTATCTAATACGTAACCGGGGTTATAATACTTACAACTGGGCAGAACTTCGTTAATTAGGGGGTATTATACCCGGAAATTATGTATACTATGTAGAAATTTGAGAGAGAAAGTTGGTGTGAGCGATCGAAATGAACTGCCGATGCTCCCAATTTATAGGAGCAGATTTGGGTTTTCTCGCGGCCCGCGTAGGAAACAGCAAAGGGCTTCGCGGCCCGCGACGTAGGCTGGGTAGGCCCTAGCCTGGCCCAGTCACTGATCTATCTTCGACACGCGGTTGACACTTGGCAGCACCGGGATGCGCCCTGGCGATTAGCTGTCGTGCCCCGCGTAGCCCGAAGACTATGTCTTCACGGCCCGCGAGCGATGACAGATTTTTGTTTTATTTTTATTTTAATTATATAAAGGTATTTTGGGTTAAATATCGTATACGGTGAATATTTTAAGATATATAGGGATGTTATAAATATATTAGGGGTGTCGGAAATAATTTAGGAGGGTTGTTATATCCTCCCCACCTTAATTTAGAACTCGTTCTCGAGGTCTACTGGAACAGCTGTGAATATTTCCTCTACATTTCAGATTCAAGCTCCCATATGTATTCTGGCCTTGTCTTGGAATCTCATTTCACTTTGACTAGAACTAATCTCTTGTGTTTAAGATTCTTGACTTTCCTATCTTCAATCTGTAGAGGCTTCTCTACAAATTTAAGCTTTTCATTTACCTCTATATCCTTAAGAGATACCACTAGCGATTCATCGGCTAAGCACTTTTTGAGATTGCATACATGAAATAGATCATGTATTCCTGCCATTTCTTTTGGCAGTTGTAGCTGATAAGCTACTGGTCCTATTCTTCCGATAAGCTGACAACTCCTTTCCAAGGAGAGACTTTTAACAAGACCTTGTCTCCTACTTGAAATTCCAACGGCTTTCGCCTGTTATCAGCATAACTCTTCTGTCGATCGCGTGCTGCTTTTAGTCTTTCCTTGACTTGAATAATCTTGTCTGTTGTTTCTTGCACTATCTCAGGTCCAGACAGTTGCTTTTCTCCAATCTCTGCCCAACAGACTGGAGTTTGGCACTTTCGTCCATAAAGTGCTTCAAATGGCGCAACATTGATGCTGGTATGATGGTTGTTATTGTAAGAAAATTCTATTAATGATAAATGATCATCCCAACTTCCTCCGAAATTAATTACACAAGCTCTAAGCATATCTTCAATTGTCTGAATTGTCCTTTCGCTTTGTCTGTCCGTTTGTGGATGATAAGCAGTGCTTAGATTTAGCTTGGTTCCCATTGCTTTTTGGAAACTTGTCCAAAAATGAGAAGTAAAACGGCTATCTCTATCAGAAACAATTAATAAAGGAATACCATGTAATGAAACTATTTCATTTACATATAACTTGGCTAACTGTTCCACACTGAATGTTTCCTTCATTGGTAGGAAATGAGCAGATTTGGTTAACCTATCTACAATCACCCAGATTGTATCATTACATTTCCTTGTCTTGGGTAATTTGGTAACAAAGTCCATTGTTATCAATTCTCATTTCCATACTGGCATTTCCAATTGCTGCAACAAACCTGAGGGTTTCTGGTGTTCAGCTTTGACGTGTGAACAGGTTTGACACTTGGCAACATAAGCGGCTATATCCTTTTTTATTCCTATCCACCAGAAATTCTTTCTTAAATCTTGATACATCTTATAACTTCCAGGATGTATCGTATATTTAGACCTATGGGATTTTTCTAATATTCGGTGGCGTAGGTTTCCTAATTTAGGTATCCATATTCTTTTCTTATGGAATCTCCAAATTCCATCTGTCCCTTGCTCTAATTCCTTAATCATTCCTTTTAGTTTCTCAGTATCATCCTTGATAACTGATTCCTGGGCTTCTCTAATCTGGTCATTTAAATCTACTTGTAGATTTAATTTAAGAGAACGTACTCTTTTTGGCTTTTCGTGATACTTTCGACTTAAAGCATCAGCAACTACGTTAGCCTTTCCATCATGATACTGGATATTACAATCATAATCGCTAAGAAATTCCATCCAGCGTCTCTGTCTCATATTCAGCTCTTTTTGCCCAAAAATGTACCTTAAACTCTTATGATCAGTGAAGACAACAAATTTATTTCCATATAAATAGTGTTTCCAAATCTTAAGGGCAAAAATTATAGCTCCTAACTCTAAATCATGTGTTGTATAATTTTCTTCATGATTCTTAAGTTGTCTAGAAGCGTATGCTATAACCTTCTGGCGTTGCATCAACACGCATCCATAACCTAACTTAGAAGCGTCACAATAGACTTCAAAGTCTTCTGTTCCTTCTGGTAACGCTAGTATGGGTGTGTTGGTTAATCTTTGCTTAAGAATTCTAAAGGATTCTTCTTGTTTTGGTCCCCATTCAAATTTAACAGACTTACAGGTTAGCTTAGTCAAGGGAATGGCTATTCTAGAAAAATTCCGAATGAATCTTCTATAAGAACCAGCCAATCCTAGAAAACATCTAACCTCGGTTGGTGACTCAGGGACTTTCCATTTAGTAATTGCCTCAATCTTTGTGGAATCCACATGAATTCCTTCATGGTTTACTAAATGTCCAAGAAACTGTACCTCTTCTAACCAAAATTCGCATTTTGAAAATTTAGCATAAAGCTTTTCTTTTCTCAGCAAATTTAAAAGTGTATGCAGATGCGCTGCATGTTCCTCTTGAGTTTTAGAGTAAATTAGAATATCATCTATAAAGACAATTATGAATTTATCCAAATATGGCTTACATATTTTGTTCATCATGTCCATAAATGCGGCTGGGGATTTAGTTAAACCAAATGGCAGGACAGTAAATTCATAATGGCCATACCTTGTTCTGAATGCGGTCTTAGGAATGTCCTCTTCCTGTACCTTTAATTGATGATATCCTGAGCGTAAATCGATCTTTGAGAAAAATCGAGCTCCTTGCAGTTGATCAAATAGATCATCAATTCTCGGTAATGGGTATCGATTTTTAAACGTGACCTTATTTAATTCACGGTAATCAATGCACATACGCATTGATCCGTCTTTCTTTTTGACGAACAAGATCGGTGCTCCCCATGGTGATGAGCTTGGCTGTATGAATCCTTTCTCTAACAGTTCGTCTAACTGTTTCTTTAACTCTTGTATTTCTGCAGGTGCCAAACGGTAAGGTGCTTTGGCAATCGGCGCTATTCCTGGTAGTAGATGAATTCTGAATTCGACTTCCCTGTCTGGCGGTAGTCCTGGTAGTTCTTCTGGGAATATATCTGAAAATTGAGATACTACGGGGATATCTTTTAATTCTTTTCCTTTAGTGTTAATGATTATGGAACTCATATACACTATTGACCCTTTTTCTTGCACAACTTGCAGTTTTCATCACAGAGATGAATTTTGTGTGTCTAGTTGGCTTATCTCCTTTAATTGTGATCTTTTCACCCTTTGGTGAATTTACTTGTATTGACTTTTGATCACATAGAATACTGGCTTTATTGGCTACTAACCAATCCATTCCTAATACAATATCAAATCCTGCCGGATTCATTGGGTAAAGATTTGCAATAAACTTTTGATTTAAAATTTCTATTCTTGCTCCCTGCAAGATTTCAGAAATCTTAATGGTTTCTCCATTTGCTGTTTCTACTAGACATTCTTGTTGGAGTTTAGTTAATGGTTGGTTGAGAAGTTTGCAAAATGATGTATTAATAAAACTTTGGCTCGCACCAGAGTCAAATAATACTTTAGCAAAAACATCATTAACTAAAAACGTACCGGCGATCACGTCCGGGATCATCTTTGCTTCTTCTGTAGTCAAAACAAATGCTCTAGCATTTTTAGTAGTCTTGTTATTCATGGCTAGAGCTAGTTTCGGACAATTCGTCCTGATATGTCCTTTTTCTCCACAGTTGAAGCACACTCCATTACTAGGTTTCTTCCTACAATCTTCCTCCTTATGTCCTGGTATCTTGCAGTAGTTGCAGTAGGTGGAGCATCTTCCAGAATGTTTCTTCTTACAGGTTTTGCAGTAAGGTGTAGAGGTAGAACCTTTTTTTCCCACGGTTGGAATTACCGTAGCGAAATTTCTGGGTAAGTCTTTGAGCTAGGTTCCTCCTCTGGTTCTCTTCTTGTGTACGCTCCAATTCATCAGTCAAGGTGTTTGCTAGTTCTACAGCTTCTTCTATGGTTGATGGTGTAGCTGCCTTGACTACATGCCTAATCTCCCCAATTAATCCCCAGATGTAACGGAGATTAACACTGGTTCTGGTTATGCTAGGGTTTGCATTATTCTAGCATATTCAAAGAATGTAGTAGTGTAACCCTTGCTGTCTACTCCAGTCATCCTAAGGTTTAAGAATTTATTGGCAATCTGCTCCTTTTCATTAGGAGGACAGAATTTCCTTTCCACCATATTCTTAAACTCAATCCATTCCATATTATATGTTCTGTCACTTCCCCTAGTCTGGAGGATAGTGTTCCACTATTCTAGAGTTGCATTCTTAAATAGGTTGGAAGCAAACATTATCTTATCTTCTTCTGCGCATTTGCTTATTTTTAAGACTGCTTCAGTCTTTTCTAACCAGCACAGAGCTGCAATGGCTCCTTCATTGCTAGAGAATTCTATTGGTTTACAAGACCAGAATTCTTTGTAAGAACAACCATAAGACATGGTTCTTTTTTTTTTGGAATTGGCAATTGAAGAAACGGTCCATTATTCACACTGTGATCAGGTTCAGTATGTGTTCGCTTACTCCCACTATTACTGTTATTATTTTCTGCTTCCCTAACATTTTGAATAATAGCTGGCATAGCATCTTTAATTCCTTGGGATACTATATGTCGAATGGCACTGTTATTTATCTGGTTTTCATTATTCGGGTTTTCCTGATTTGCGTTGTCGGCCATCTGGATTTTAAACATTTACCAAGTATTAATATCATGAAATAATATTGAATGTGAATAATCACACAACAACACATTGATCCAAAATCGTCGTCATTGCGACCTTTACTCTATTTTATATTATGCATCTCTATCTATTACAAACCATAACTGGAAATGGAATTACAATACTAGTATGCATCAATAACTATAGGGTTATCTATCCTAGTTTGGAAAAACATTTTTTTTTTCAAACATACACACATACATATTTATATATTATTATTATTATTCTTACTATTACTACTGATAGGGGTTCATCCAGTATTGCATGTTACGCTTGTCATATTTCCAGACGAGTCGTTCCCCTATCTGTCTCATCCTCTTACTTCCTTCTAGGATCTCCTTACCAAAGGTGCAGAGTTCCTGTATGTTCTCAGTATTCATGGGTGGGGCTGGGGCTAGTATTGGGTCAGGAAACTGGGGCATGGGTTCTTCCTGAGGGTACGGGTTCTCTAGAACTTCCCTGATATATTGGTCATAATCATAATAGGGGTCTAGAGGGTCAAGGTCTAGGTAGGGTCCTACTAGATCTTGCATGGGCTCCTCTATTGGGATTGGTTAGCGTTTCTGGTAATCCCTGTGGTCGTCAAACCACGGGTCATAGTCTGGGGGATGGGGTGCTGGTATTCTAGGGATTTCAGCTGGGTCTAGGTTAGGTAGTGGGTTCTGGTCAGCTGGGTCAATCTCTACTTCCATGGATTGTGTCGGGAACAATTGCAGTGGCTGTGGTGCTATGAGTTGTTCTAGATTAGGGTCTGCAGCTGTGGAAGCTAATATGTGAAAATTAGCTAATATCCTATTAAGTATGTCCTCGGTTTGCACATTCATTTCCCTATTGGCCGCTGCTAAGGCCCTTTGATGTTGCAATTTCCTCATCCTCTTTCTACGCTCATGAGCTCCTCTACTGAACCATCCTCTCTTCTTGGGCGGGAATGGCTCTTCAGATTGTGCTTTGAACACGAAAATCCCTTCTTCGTTATGAGCCGAATACCCCGAGGGGGTAGACTGCGAAGAGGTTCCTTCGTCCCTAGGAGAGTGCGACAACTGACGGTAAGCGTCCGAAGGTCCTTGATCACTCATACTGTAAACTAACAAATTGTCAAATAACACAAAATAATAATATACACGTATGCACATAATTGTGTAGATTATTACCTAACAAAATTTATAATTCAATGTTAGCAGAACACCTCTTTGGCTGAAATCAATGGCTAAGCTCTGATACCACCTTCTGTCGCAACCCCCGACCCCTGCCTCGGGAGGCGGGCGGTCGCGGACTACTCAAAGATGGTGGTATCGATGTTTATCATTATTTGGCAGCGGAAAATTTCATCAGAACCGTAGTTAGGAAATATTTTATCATAGTAAATACCACAATTTATATTAATAAGCATAATGGGATAAAACCCATGTTTTCATTACAAACATGTTTATAGGGATAAACCCTATTTTATTGAATAAAACATCTTTCTTTATTAGGTAACGTTTATAGCCACATTTTTCCAAGCCTTCAGTGCTCTCCAGCTGGCTTCTATTTTGGCTTTCACATTTTGTTACCTGAAACGTGTTTAAAAACATTTTGTTAGTGGGAAATACTGGTGAGTGAATCCCAGTTTAATCAAGACAGATTTTATCCTTGTGCAATATTGAGGGCAATCAGCAATTACATTTGTTTATTTATTCTACCTTAATTACCACCCACGGTACTGTCGACCCGACTTGTGGTCATGTTACTACTCACAGTGTAGTAATAAATTTTGTATACAAAACCCCAACATACCGATGATAATTGTAGAATTTACAAATACTCAATCACTGTTTAATTATAATGTAAAGCATTGAGGTTTTGTAAAAACAGTTTACAAAAAGGAGATTACTCACATTGCTAGTTTAGACTTTTCCTGATGGTTTCCTGGTTAAAATCTAATAATTTAAACAATGCACATGCGTTAGTATCATAACCTAATATTTACATTAGTAATACCCTTCCTGAGACAGAACTCCAACGACTACGCCGGGCAGAGCCACGACAGCCGTTACGGAGCACTAGATCAATCGGGCAGCGTATCTAATCCATAACCGGGGTTATAATACTTACAACGGGTCGTTAATTAGGGGGGTATTATACCCGGAAATTATGTATACTATGCAGAAATTTGAGAGAGAAAGTTGGTGTGAGCGATTGAAGTGAACAGCCTATGCTACCAATTTATAGGAGCAGATTTGGGTTTTCTCGCGGCCCGCGTAGGAAACAGCAAAGGGCTTCGCGGCCCGCGACGTAGGCTGGGTAGTCCCTAGCCTGGCCCAGTCACTGATCTAGCTTCGACACGCGGTTGACACATGGCAGCACCGGGATGCGCCCTGGCGATTAGCTGTCGCGCCCCGCGTAGCCCGAAGACTATGTCTTCGCGGCCCGCGAGAGATGACAAATTTTGTTTTTATTTTTATTTTAATTATATAAAGGTATTTAGGGTTAAATATCGTATACGGGGCATATTTTAAGATATATAGGGATGTTATAAATATATTAGGGGTGTCGGAAATAATATAGGAGGGTTGTTATACAATTTTTCAGTATCATCCTTGATTACTGATTCTTGTACGACTCTAATTTGCTCGTTTAAATCTATCTGTAGATTTAATTTAAGAGAACGTACTTTTCTTGGCTTCTTATGATACTTTCGACTTAAAGCATCAGCTACGACATTAGTCTTTCCTGCATGGTACTAGATATTGCAATCATAATCACTAAGAAATTCCATCCAGCGTCTCTGTCTCAGATTCAGCTCTTTTTGCCCAAAAATGTACCTTAAACTCTTATGATCAGTGAAGACAACAACTTTATTTCCATATAAATAGTGTCTCCAAATCTTAAGGGCAAAAATTATGGCTCCTAACTATAAATCATGGGTTGAATAGTTTTCTTCATGATTCTTAAGTTGCCTAGACGCATAGGCTATAACCTTTTGACGTTGCATCAACACACATCCATAACCTAACTTAGAAGCTTCACAATAGACTTCAAAGTCTTCAGTTCCTTCTGGTAATGCTAGTATGGGTGTGTTGGTTAATCTTTGCTTAAGAATTCTAAAGGCTTCTTCTTGTTTTGGTCCCCATTCAAACTTAATGGATTTACAGGTTAACTTGGTTAAGGGAATGGCTATTCTAGAAAAATATCGAATAAACCTTCTATAATAACCGACTAGTCCTAGGAAACTTCTGACTTCAGTTGGCGACTCAGGGATTTTCCATTTAGTAATCTCCTCAATCTTTGTGGAATCCACATAGATCCCTTAATGATTGACTAAATGTCCAAGAAATTGCACTTCTTCTAACCAAAATTCGCATTTCGAAAAATTAGCGTAAAACTTTTCTTTTCTTAGCAAATTTAAAAGTGTATGCAGATGCGCTGCATGTTCCTCTTCACTCTTAGAGTAAATTAGAATATCATCTATAAAGACAATTATGAATTTATCCAAATATGGCTTACATATTCGGTTCATCATGTCCATAAATGCGGCTGGGGCATTGGTTAGACCAAATGGCATAACAGTAAATTCATAATGACCATACCTTGTTCTGAAGGCGGTCTTTGGAATATCCTCTTCCTGTACCTTTAATTGATGATATCCTGAGCGTAAATCGATCTTTGAGAAAAATCGAGCTCCTTGCAACTGATCAAATAGATTATCGATTCTCGGTAATGGGTACCAATTTTTAATCGTGACCTTATTCAATTCTCGGTAATCAATGCACATACGCATTGTCCTGTCCTTCTTCTTAACAAACAAAATTGGTGCTCCCCATGGTGATGAACTTGGCTGTACGAATCCTTTTTCCAAAAGTTCGTCTAGCTGTTTCTTCAATTCTTGCATTTCTGCTGGCGCCAAACGGTAAGGTGCTTTGGCAATTGGTGCAGTTCCTGGTAGCAGATAAATTCTGAATTCAACTTCCCTGTCCGGCGGTAGTCCTAGTAATTCTTCTGGAAATACATCTGAGAATTGAGATACTACGGGAATATCTTTCAATTCTTTTCCTTTAGTGTTAATGATTATGGAAATCATATACACTATGGATCCTTTTCTTGCACAACTTGCAGTTTTCATCACAGTGATGAATTTCGAGGATCGAGTTGGTATATTTCCTTTAATTGTGATCTTTTCACCCTTTGGTGAACTTATTTGGATTGACTTTTGATCACATAGAATACTGGCTTTATTGGCTACTAACCAATCCATTCCTAATACGATATCAAATCCAGCCAGATTCATTGGGTAAAGATTAGCAATAAACTTATGGTTTAAAATTTCTATTCTTGCTTCCTGCAAGATTTCAGAACTCTTAATGGTTTCTCCATTTGCTGTTTCTACTAAACATTCTTGTTGGAGTTTAGTTAATGGTTGGTTGAGAATTGGGCAAAATGAAGTATTAATAAAACTTTGGTTCGCACCAGAGTCAAATAATACTTTAGCAAAAACATCATTAACTAAAAACGTACCGGCAATCACATCCGGAATCATTTTCGCTTCTTCGGTTGTCAGAACAAATGCCCTAGCATTTTTAGTAGTCTTGTTGTTCATGGCTAGAGCTAGTTTCGGACAACTTGGCTTAGTAAGTCCTTGTTCTCCACAATTGTAGCATATCTTATTGTTAAGTTTCTTCCTGCAGTCTTCTTCCTTGTGTCCAGATATTTTGTAGAAATTGCAGTATATAGAGCATCTTCCAGAATGCTTTCTTTTGCAATATCTGCAGTACGGAGTGGAAGTGGAACCTACATTTTTCCCACGGTTGGAATTTCCAGAGCGGAATTCCTGGGTAAGCTTTTGAGCTAGGTTCCTCCTCTAGTTTTCTTCTTGTGTACGTACCAATTCATCGGTCATGGTATTTGCTAATTCTACAGCTTCTTCTATGGTTGGTGATCTAGCTGCCTTGACTACATGTCTAATCTCACTGATTAATCCCCAGATGTAACGGGAGATTAATACTGGTTCTGATGAAGCTAGGGTTGGCGCTATTCTAGCATATTCGAAGAATATAGTAGTGTAACCCTTACAGTCTACTCCAGTCATTCTAAGGTTTAAGAATTTATTGGCTATCTGTTCCTTTTCATTAGGAGGACAAAATTTCCTTTCAACCATATTCTTAAACTCAGTCCATTCCATATTATAGATTCTGTCACTTCCCCTAGACTGGAGAATAGTGTTCCACCATTCTAAAGCATCATTCTTAAACAGATTGGAAGCAAACATGATTTTGTCTTCCTCTGCACACTTGCTTATTTTTAAGACTGCTTCAGTCTTTTCTATCCAGCGTAGGGCTGCAATGGCTCCTTCATTGCCCGAGAATTCTATTGGTTTACAAGATCAGAATTCTTTGTAAGAACAACCATAAGACATGGTTCTTCTTCTTTTTAGAATAGGCAATTGAAATAGTGGTCATATGTTCACACTGTGACTAGGTTCAGTATGTGATCGTTTACTTCCATTATCACTTTTATTATTATTTTCCGCTTCCCTAACATTTTGGATGATAGCTGGCATAACATCTCTAATTCCTTGGGTTACTATGTGTCGAATGGCACTGTTATTTATCTGATTATCATTATTTTGGTTTTCCCAATTTGCGTCGTTAGCCATCTGAATTTACAAACAATTACCAATTATTAATATTGCAAATCAATATTAAATGCAAACAATCTCACAACACAAACAAATTGGTCAAAATCGTCGTACATTGCGACATTTATTCTATTTTATAGATATGCATCTATTACAAATCACAACTGGAAATTAAAATACAATACTAGTATGCATCAGTCGTTATTAGATTATCTAATATATATATTATTATTATTTTTCCAAGTCACATACACACACACACACACATATATATATATATATATATATATATATATATGTAAAGGTTCCTGTAAAAAAGACCAAAAGTGTGAGAAGGATAAGAAAGAATCTACACCATTAGATCTTTGATCTAATGGTTTAGATTAATAGGGACCAAATTGTAAAATTTGTTTTATTTTTTTGGACTGAATTGAAAATTATAGGGGTAATAAAGTCTTTATATCCATTCAAAATAGGAAACTGTAAATTAAAATCCCTACAATTTCGATCTCTCTCTCCTATCGCACGACCAGATCCTCTCTCTCTCTCTCTACAATTTCGATCTATCTCTCTACATTGCAGTGGAGCGGCGGCGAGCGGCAGCGGCAGTGGTGGTGCCGGAGCGGCAGTGGTGGTGCCGGAAGTGGAGAAGATGATACAGAGGTGTAATGATTATTGAATGGTGTTATATATGTGCTGAATGGTGTTATATTCTTTATTGAATGGTGTTATATATATTCTTTATTGAATGGTGTTATATTCTTTATTGAATGGTGTTATATACTTGCTGAATGGTGTTATTTTCTTGCTGAATGGTGTTATATATGTGCTGAATGGTGTTATATTCTTTATTAAATGGTGTTATATACTTGCTGAATGGTGTTATATACTTGTTGAATGGTGTTATATACTTACTGAATGGTGTTATATACTTGCTGAATGGTGTTATATACTTGCTGAATGGTGTTATATACTTGCTGAATGGTGTTTATAGAGATCTTTTAAAAAAAATCCAGTTCCTATAATTAAGGTGGCGGTTATGGGAAGTTTTTAATTAATTGAATTAATGATAAAATTACTTGTTTACCCTTTTGAATTAATTTAGATTTACGACAAATGTCATCTCCACAATCTTTCTCACACTTTTAACCTTTTTTACAATAACCTTACCCTATATATATATATATATATATATATATTACTACTGATAGGGGTTCATCTAATATTGCATATTACGCTCGTCATACTTCCAGACAAGTCTCTCCCCTATTTGCCTTATTCGTTCACTTTCATCTAACATGTCACACCCCCAAAATCCCACATGCGGAATCCCCCGCGAGGCGTCTGTCGTACCAGGATCTAGCCACCAATCACATTGAACTCATAATAATATTTCAAATAAACTTTCATTTATTAATATAAAGCGTTACATAACGTTATTTATAAATCAGCGGAAGCAAAATACAATCGTCATTAAGTTTCGTAACTCCCGTATATAAAAGCCGTTAAACTTGTCTTGTGATTCCCTGTAACTCGACCCATGACCACTCCAGCATCCCAGACAGCAAGTCCCAACAACAATGTACCTAAAGGCCTGCAAGCATGCAGAAAACGTGTATCAGACAATGCTGGTGAGTTCACTGATTTGTTAAACCGTTCATTACCGATTACTGATTCATGTTATGTTATGTTGATAATAACTCGATACCGCAGACGGCCCTTTTTGCCCTTCTCCAATGCTCTATCAAACATTGGTCATGATTTAAAGTTATTAGTTCACGCCCGTCCTATCCAGGTACGTCGTGAGGGTGCTAAACCTAATAGCGCTATCAACTAATAACCCCGTTGCCCTACAAGCAACAACCCGGTAGTATGATGGGACTTAAGTGATAGAAGTGACTGTATTATCCAGCATCAAACTTTTACTGAAAACCGATGCATATCCCCTGCAAGGATATGCGTTTGTGAAATCCGCCTCACATCCTCTGCAAGGATGTGGGTATTTGAAAACCGCCTCATATCCCCTACAAGGATATGGTTTTACGAAAGTCCGTTTATAAGTTTTGTCTGTTTGATTGTCCCCACCAGACGCATGCTTGTTTTGAGAGAAGTGAACTTACCTTGGTTTGCTCGGTAGGATTAGTTACCCGTTTACCGTTGGTCAACTAAACCCTAGTACGGTTATCGATGACAGTCAGTTTCGTTAACACGTAATGCAAATTGTAACACATAATACACGAGTGCCATACACATATCATTATACACGTTGCAACAGTAGATCATGAAATCCGATATTCCATATCATGCAGATATAACATCATGTGATAGACGCCTGGGCCTCATAACAGTTCATTACATGTTCACATCTTATCGTTCACCATTCCTATAACTGCATAGATGTCTACCAAGTACCGTGCCACATAATTTAAGTATGAAATTGAATCCAAGTGTGTGTGTGTCATGACATTGTGCGATCTAAGTATCTTGTGCAATTAGTTTCACATTGCCAATTAACATCACAATCAATATTCAGATTACATCAAATCACATAATCATTCTACCCTTGTTCATCATCATACAGATCGAATAGTTTGAACATAATAACAATTTCTAAACCATGACACACCATTCTTTCAATGAATGCCCATCATTTATATAAATCAAAGTTCCTATTAGAACAACTAGCCTACTTCAGAATCATGCATACTCACAAATTAGTATAACAAGTTTATATTTGGATCATCACACTAGTTTACACTACCATTATGCTTTAACCAGAAAATCACAACACATGCCACTAACATAACCAGAAGGGATGAAACATCAAACCACATGTGAACAACCTCGGCGAACTACCACATATGACGAAACACCAGGTATTTCGCCGGCTGGAGTGTGACGAAACATCCAGGTTTTTCGTCGACAAGTGTGTGACGTGTCACACCCCGATATTTCCACGTATTACCGGTGGGCCCGGTGGGGAGTATCGTGACGTAGTTGATATCATCATAGACAATTTATCACAGTTTAATACACAGCGGAAGTCGAAAGATAATAATATTACAAATCGAATGAAAGTAATATTAATTATTACAAAAACGGTTGTAAGGGATCCACAGGCGGATCAAAGTTAAAAGGAACATTGTTCAACAGATTTATAAACATATAAGCTTGCAAGACTCTTTATTGATGCTAGGAGTAGCCAACCTATTTCGCCTAGTACCTGCACTTAGCCTTTTTGGAAAATACGTCAGTTTTCACTGGTAAATACAATTAACCGACTCATTTTGAAAATGTTTAAGAAAATTGATTTAAATGCATAAGGCACAAAATATCTTTTATAACTTGGGATAATTATTTAAAAATAAACTTGTTAAAGAATTACATGTTTATTATACGTTCAGTAGCCCGGGCTGAAAACCGGGTTAAAGATTAATAGACACGCCACATAATACATCCCACAACGAGTTATTCTCGAACAGGTGGGTACATTATTCTACATACGCACCGGCAGGTGTATGCCTACACCTCGTGCTTAAGTCGTGGCCATTTCAATGAATGAGCCGAGGATATCCAGGACATGGTCATTAACCCCCCAAAGGCATAGAATAAACAAAACAGATCTAACGGGTTATCTCAATAATTTAGCCTTCATACGATTAAAAATTCAATACCCGACCAAGCGGTATTTTATATACCGTACCCCAAGCCCGTATAAGGGAAAATAAGTTAAAAGTATTTACCTGAGCAAATTGTACAAATTTATCCCAGACGTACAAATCAGCAAATGCAGTTATCTTTTACTGGAACGAAGGTTTTAATAACCTATTAGATTCCTAACGGGTCTTACTTAAGTTTTAACTTAGACCGGTTAGTTTTAAAGAGAGGCATACGGTTCAAAACGCATGATTAAGCGAAGACCGGATTAGAATGTGGTTTAGACCTGACAAGTATGAAGACTTGTATAATATGGGTAAATTGAACACATTCTGGATTTTGAAGTGAAAATGATAAGGTTTGACCCGTTTCGGTGAATTTATGCAAACAGTTACATAAACCGAGCCGAACGCGATAAATGCATAATGGGTAACCAAATGAGTCATGAGCAGGTTTTCTAAGTTAATATGCCTTAAATATGCTGTGATATCAGTAGGATACCTTTCATTATGCCCAAAACGGATTTAAAATCAATTTAAGCCCCGTAGTGGTATTTTGGTCATTTTAAGAATTATAAAAGAGATTAAATATAAATCTGAGGTTCTGGTCTTAATTGATCAGTAAAAATATTTATTTTTGCAGGTCATATCAGTAAGGTATTGCATATATGTGAAATTTATCATTTATAACCAAACTATGCATCGTAGGGGCATTTTGGTCATTTCACATAAGCTTTAAAGGTCAAAATGGGAAATCTGAGTTTAAAACTTTATCTTACTGTTAAAATATAAAAATTTACTTAAAACATCAGTAGGTATTAAGTTTTATATGCCAAAAATGGTTTTAACCCATACTATGCGTTTAAAACGCGTAAAAGTCGGTTTTAAGCGATTTTCATGTTATAATAGGAAATCTGAGTTTTTGATCAGTTTATAAAGTTCAAAATATTTTATTTATCATATAAAATCAGTAGCAAAAATTTTGGTATCAAAATGTTATGTAAAACTCACTTTATTAGCAAAAAGGGTATAACCGTCAATTTCTGAATCAAAGCAAGAACCCTATGTCATGATCAGTTTAAAAATAAATAGAAATCTTCAAAAATCCCAAAATATTATATTACATCAGTGGGTAAAAGGTTTGGTGTCAAAATTTGGGTTTTGATAGGCTTTATGCTAATAATGCCGTTTAATTAATAAAAAGCTTTCAAATTACGATATTGAGCATAACTCCTAATTTAGACCTCAAACTGATGTCAAATTTTAGGACATGTTTATAAATCAGTAACAAAGGTTTCTGTTCTCTCACATTTTCAAAAATCTCGTTTTAAGGTCAAAAGGGTATAATGGTCAACATTTAAGCAATTAAAGGAAACATGCAAATGAATCGGATTAATTAGGAACCAAGTTGTATAACCTCAGAGGGTTATACTAACCTATAACCTGGTCCTAAAGGAACTCTAAGGCATGTCTAAACTAAGCTAAATCGGGTCAGAACTGAAAGTCAAAGCAAAAGTCTACTTTTGCGACTTTCGGTTCCGAACCGAGCCTAAACTCAAAATTGTCGGGTTGAACATGCTTAGACATGTTCTTACATTAATTAACAAGTTATATAAGTGTTAAAACAGGTTTCATAGCTTCTACATTGCTAATTATGAATTTATTTGCAAAATAGCTTTCTGTTGACTTTTTAATATTATGTTTGACCCGACAATTGACCTAGTTAGAGTGGAAATCAGAGGGTGCCCTTTTAAGGGTTTATTACCCACATAATTACCAACTCATAGCCATTTTCAAATCGACTAATGACTGAACCATTAGTGATTAATCACTAAGTCAAAGTTTAATTACGATAAGTTTGACTTTTGGTCATTAAGCTATCAAAACTTGAATTAGGAAGGCTAAGAATGCTTACAAAGGCCCTTAGCACGAATTAGGAGTTGAAGGAAACTTGCTTTAAGTCCAGAGAGCTCCAGAGAATAAGCTTTGAATGATTTTGAAATGAGCAAGTTTATGGTTGCAACACAAGTTCCTTATATAGTGATTTCAATTGCACAAGATCATTCCAACAAGGTCTACACATGTTTCCTGATCATCCCAGGTGTCCCCTATGCATGAAATACCATTGGTGCAGCCCCTGAATTCGAAAACCATGCATCTAAGGCGGTGGAACCGGCTGAACCTGCAGTTGTCCACTATTTTCTGCCCAGTTACAGGTCTTACGGACCGTAAGCTTAGGTCCTTACGGTCCGTATCCGCTTTTTAATCTTTATCGCCCAGATCAGCCACCTTACGGTCTGTAAGGCATACACCTTGCGGTCCATAAGCCTTGTCAGAAGATAAAAATCTTGTGAACTTCTAACATTTGACCATGCAATCTTTTATAACTCGTATCTTTAGTCATTATCAACACAATGGGTCCACTTGATCAGGTCTGGTCAATCTTGAAAGTGTTGCCATGCAATGGAGGTCTTGGAATCTTTGAAGAAGGCTTTTAAATGAAGTTTGTTGTAAATGCACATAGGATTCCACTCTTTGCAATTTGAATTATTTATCACATTAGTTAACCGGATTTGAATCTATATCAAATGTTTATAAAAAAAATATTAAGGTTTGGAATTAATAAAAAAAGGTCACTCAGAGGTATTGATGTTAACATGTTGACACCTTTAATTCCTTCGGATATCTTTCAACTTGATCCGGGTTTATAACACGTTTACCTTCCATGACACGTGTCTTTATAATATTGGTCGTGATTTTACGAGGTGTTACATCCTCACCCCCTTAAAAGAAATCTCGACCTCGAGATTTACTAAAATAAATGAGGGTAATTCTGTTTCATTGTGGATTCAACCTCCCACGTGTATTATGGGCCTCTACGGGCATCACATTTAACCTTCACAATCGGTACATGCTTCTTTCGAAGCTTCTTAACCTGTCGATCCTTAATCGACAAAGGTTGTTCAACAAATTTTAAGCTCTCATCAATATGCACATCCTTATGTGACATGGCTAGCGATTCATCGGCTAGACACTTCTTTAGATTGCAGATGTGGAACACATTATGAATTCCACTGAGCTCTTCAGGCAGGTTTAACTTGTAAGCCACTGTTCCGACACATTCGATGATCTCGAATGGTCCTATGTATCTTGGGCTTAACTTGCCTTTCTTGCCAAATCGCATTACCCCTTTCCAGGGTGATACCTTAAGTAGAACTTTGTCACCTACCTCAAATTTTAGAGGTTTACGCCTTTTATCTGCGTAGCTTTTCTGTCTATCCCTGGCAGCTTTGAGACGATCACGTATCTGCACGATCTTATCTATCATCTCCAGGACTATATCAGGTCCTGTTAGTTGGACATCTCCAACTTCTGCCCAACAAACGGGCGTCCTGCACTTTCTTCCATATAAAGCTTCAAAAGGTGCAGCTTGAATACTTGAATGATAACTATTATTATATGAAAATTCTATCAACGGAAGATGATCATCCCAACTTCCACCTAAATCAATAACACAAGCTCGTAGCATATCCTCAAGTGTTTGTATCGTATGTACGTTCGCTCTGACCATCCGTCTGAGGATGATATGCAGTGCTGAAATTCAATCGAGTACCTAACGATTGCTGAAAACTTTTCCAAAAGTGCGATGTGTATCTTGTATCTCTATCAGAGATAATAGACACTGGTACTCCGTGAAGGGGTACAATCTCGTCCACGTACAGCTGAGCTAACTTATATGAGCTGTGTTTCCTTAATAGGTAAGAAGTGGGCTGATTTGGTCAATTTGTCGACTATAACCCAAATAGTATCATTTCCTCGCTTTGTCTTTGGTAACTTTGTGATGAAATCCATAGTTACCATTTGCCACTTCCAGGTGGGAAGTTCAGGCTGTTGCAGCAAACCTGACGGCTTCTGGTGTTCGGCTTTAACCTGAGCACATGTCAGACATTTGGCCACATAAGTGGCTATAGACTTCTTCAAGCCTATCCACCAATAATTTGCCTTCAAATCCTGGTACATCTTATCACTTCCAGGATGAACTGAGTACTTGGAGCTATGGGCTTCTTGAAGAATCACATCCCTAAGTCCTCCGTAAATTGGAACCCATATTTGTCCATTCAATCTTAGGATTCCATCCTTGCCATACGATAACTGTTCAGCAGTTACGCCCAATTTTTCATTTGGATAGTTGGCTTCTAACACAGCTTCCTTCTGAGCGGCTAACAATCTTTCATTCAAGTTGTTCTTTAATTCAATGCTCTTGGCATTGATTCTAATGGGCTTAACTATTTCCTTTCTGCTTAATGCGTCGGCGACCACCTTCGCCTTGCCTGGATGATATCGGATTTCACAATCATAATCATTTAAAGTCTCCATCCATCGACGCTGTCTCATGTTCAGATCCTTCTGATTGAACAAGTGTTGAAGGCTTTTATGATCAAAATAAATCACACACTTGGTACCATATAAATAATGCCTCCAAAGTTTTAGTGCAAACACAACGGCACCCAACTCCAAATTGTGGGTGGTGTAATTCTTCTCGTGCACTTTTAATTGTCGGGAAGCATAGGCAATAACCTTGCCTTTTTGCATGAGCACACATCCCATCCTTGTGTGCGATGCGTCACAATAAATCACAAATTCCTCGATTCCTTCAGGCAGTGTCAACACAGGTGCTTTGCTTAACTTCTGCTTAAGAATATCAAAGGATTCTTGTTGCTTAGGACCCCAATCAAACTTGATATTCTTACGAGTTAATGAAGTCAGGGGTGCAGCAATCCTTGAGAAATTTTCAATAAAACGCCTGTAGTATCCTGCCAGACCCAAGAAGCTGCGAATCTCTGTGGGCGTTTTCGGCTATTACCAATTCATGATAGCTTCAATCTTAGCGGGATCCACCTGGATACCATGCTCACAAACCACGTGTCCAAGGAATTGGACTTCACGAAGCCAAAATTCACACTTTGAAAACTTGGCATAGAGCTTTTCTTGTTGAAGAAGTTTAAGAATACAACGAAGATGCTTCTCATGATCAGCCTGATTTTTCGAATAAATAAGAATGTCATCAATGAAGACAATGACAAACTTGTCCAAGTAGGGTTTGCAAACGCGATTCATGAGGTCCATGAATGATGTTGGTGCATTAGTGAGCCCGAAAGGCATCACCAAGAACTCGTAGTGACCATAGCGAGTTCTGAATGCAGTCTTCTGCACATCTTCATTTTTAACCTTCAGCTGATGATAACCTGATATCAAGTCAATCTTGGAGAAGTAACTTGCTCCTTGAAGTTGATCGAACAGATCGTCGATCCTGAGCAATGGATATTTGTTCTTGATTGTAACCTTGTTAAGCTCGCGGTAATCAATGCATAGACGCATTGATCCATCCTTTTTCTTCACAAATAATATCGGCGCTCCCCAAGGAGATGAGCTAGGTCGAATAAATCCTTTTGCCAATAAATCATCTAGCTGAGTCCTCAATTCTTTCATCTCAGTTGGCGCTAACCTATAAGGTGCTCTTGCAATAGGTGCTACTCCAGGAATGATGTCAATTCTGAACTCCACTTACCTATCTGGTGGTAAACCAGGTAGTTCTTCAGAAAAAACTTCTGGATATTCGGAAATAACGGGGATGTCTTCAACCTTGGGCTTTGGTTCATCCATAGTCACTTGTGCCATATAAATGACACAACCCTTCCTCATACACCTTGATGCCTTAAGCATAGACACTTGCTTAGGCAATCCATACTGAGTATCTCCTTGTATCGTGAGTGGCTCACCATACGGAGTCTTGATAACCACTTGTTTCTTGTCACAAACAATCTGGGCTTGGTTATGAGATAACCAATCCATGCCAATTACTATGTCGAAACCAGCTAATTTCAAAGGAAGCAAAGACAACGGAAAGGAGTGGTTCCTAATGGATATGAAACATCCATCTAACACGATTGAAGCAGTTTCTATGGTACCATCGGCTAATTCTACTTCATATTTTATGCTTAAGGTTCTAACAGGCAGATTTAATAACTTACAAAACTTATCATCAACAAACGACTTATCAGCACCCGAATCAAATAATACCCTTGCATAAACATCATTGAAAAGAAAGGTACATGTTATCACGTTGTCATTCTGAATTGCTTCTTGTGCATTCATCTGAAAGACCCTAGCATTGATCTTCTTGCCTTCCTC
This sequence comes from Helianthus tuberosus, assembly GCA_030545235.1. Taxonomy (NCBI): domain Eukaryota; kingdom Viridiplantae; phylum Streptophyta; class Magnoliopsida; order Asterales; family Asteraceae; genus Helianthus; species Helianthus tuberosus. The sequence continues at coordinate 142,765 of JARYGA010049741.1, forward strand.
AGCTTTCTTGGCATACTTTGGGCAGTTAGACTTGATATGCCCCTTCTCGTTACAGTTGTAACAAGTCGCATCCTTTATCTTCTTACAGTCCAATGTCTTATGCTCACTAGACTTACAAATCCCACAAGCCCTAGGCTGCGATTGGGATTTCGATTCATACCTGCACTTGCCCAGGTGACGCTTCTTGCAGATCTTGCATCTGGGCTTCTCACCCGACTGTTGGTTATCCTTCTTGAACCTTGAACCCTTCTTGTTTTCAGAGTTCCCTTTATGCTTCTTATCAGAATGGTGTGAACTCCCATCCTCACGTTTCCTTTTCCCCTCATCAGAATTCCTAAGCGATCTCTGCCTGACCGCATCAAGGGTAAGGGATAACGACAAATAAGCTACAGACCTAAAGGTAGTCGGTCGAGAGGCTTTCACACTAGCTTTGATCTCCGGGGCTAAACCCCCAATGAAACGGGCTATACGCTTTGGTTCCGGTGTTACCAAGTATGGAACCAATCGAGACATGGTATTAAAACTCGTGAGATGCGCTTGGCAGTCCAAGTTTTTCATAACCAATGTCAGAAAGTCAGTCTCGATCTTCTCAACTTCGTGTTGAGGACATAAATTTTCTTTGATTAGAGCAACAAACTGCTCCCAAGACATGCTATATAAGTGGATCTTTCCTGTAGCTTGAATCAGTGACCTCCACCAAGCTAGAGCTTCTCCCTTAAACGATTGTGACACAAACTTCACAACGTCCTGCTCTGCACAACCACTAATGTCAACTACCGTATCCATCTCATCTAGCCACGTCATGCAATTAACGGCCCCTTTTTCCCCAGTGAAATCCCTGGGCTTACAGGAGACAAAATACTTATAAGAACAGCCTTTAATACGTGGTTCTTGATTGGGCACAACTTTCCTAGATGGAACACACCTCTGATTCGATGAGTGATGAGAATCACTCTTGCGAGCTGTATGAGTCTTGGAGGGTGGTTTTGAATGAGGTACAGACTGAGTTCTAACGCGAGTTTCACTTGATTCATTAAATTGTCTGTTAAGAGCTCGAGTAACGGCATTATCTATTAATGCCTGCAATTCCGCGCCCGCTATGTTAACTCTGGAAGTGTCATGATTCTCCCTCGGGTGACTGTTGACTTCGTCTGATCCAGCCATGTAGCTTGATTGCTACATAAAATATTGACAAGATTTATTCAAAAGTCCATTATGGAATTGTCTTTTATGGCAATTCATTAACCATGGTAACCATAAGCCATATTGGTTAATTTAATTGAGCATGTTCATTCAGGATTATAATTATCCTCAGTCATAATTTATTAATATATTATAATGGCATAAAAGGCCAAGTCACAGGGACAATTTAAATTATAAGCCATGATCTTATAGGATCGAGGCATTAAGGCTTGAATCGTAGTCCATTACCTTTCTTGACAGGGAGTCATAGACTACAACTGTCTTTTGTCTTATATGACAATGAATATGGCCCGCATGCATTACATCACTAATGGATGTTTTTTTAATAAAAAAAAGAATTGTAAGGATCCAATATAAGGATGACTTATGCGATTTTATTGAATCACATTTTCCAGGAGTGTTAACATGTTTTCAGATGTTAACAAGGATTTTAAATCTTACAAGGAACTACCATCATGGCCCTGTCTTAAAATGACACATGGCTAGGTTTTGCCTTTAAGATTTTTCTTTAATATATAATGGCATATTCATTTTTAAAAGGAATGATATTTTATTTTATTTCATATATTATTTTCATTCATATAGTGATAATTGAAATTTTAAATTTAACACATTCCATAATTAAATAAAAAGAGTAAATAAATGCCCTAAACGGGACTTTAACAGAAATAACCTGCCCACGCAGGGGCTAAACTGAAAATACAAGTCCACGCAGGGACTGAATACCTAAATAGATGTCCACGCAGGGACTTTATTGAAAATTAAAGAAAAACAAACAAACAAACAAGGAATCTCAATGATCCCTTCTACTCTTTCCCATGATTAAGCTTGCCAAACCTTTAAGAAATCCCCGGTGGCTTCTACGCTCCTCTTGAACCTCCCGTTCCACCTGGCTCAACCTTTGTAGAATCTCATGTTGCTGTGGTGGTGGTATCAGTGGCGGCTGGGGCGGCTGCTGATGCTGCGGAGGTTGAGGAGGTGGCGGGTATTGGTACCCATAGGCCGGGTACCCAGTCTGATATGGGACTCCATAGGGCCCCTCGGGATGAAGAGCAGTGTAGTTCGCCGCTACAAGGTATGGGCCAACTTCGGCATAGTTGTAGTTAGTATGGGCTGGCTGCTCAAAAGGGTTATACGCTGCTGCACCGGCATATGAAGGAATTGGGTTATCATAACCCACTGGTGGCGGTGCAACCGGCGCAGAGTTCACCTCGGAAACAGGGTTCGAAGGCCCACCCATCTGTGGGTCTTCATATAGTGGCGGGTAATGACTGCCACTTAAATGCTGAGGGTTACTGAAATGGAAATCCCCTCCTCGCACGGACATCCGTGCTCCTGATCTCCTACGCCTCGGTGGCTCCGGAGGTGGTTGCTGCACTGGTGATGGTGGCGGTGGAGTGACCGCTGCAAAACATGAATCCTCAGAGGGATCCTGCTGCTGCTGAGACGGGTTGTAAGAGGGAGTAAACACCCAGTCGTATTGGGCAAACCTTGCCTCATAGCTGTCTGGACCACGATAAGGTGATCCATGAAAAGGCGACCCATCTGAAATCTCGATGGGGTGAGTAGGTGTCCCAGATGGTGGTTCGGCGGGATCCGGGTCATCGTCCATCTCCATGTCCTTAGCTTCAGGGAAATGGTCTTCGGGGCCCAATGGGTTATGACCCATTGGTTCTTCAATCAGATTTTTCGGGTTAAACCGGCTCTAAAAATACGGGGTCGGGTCTTGAAACGCGCGGTGTGACCCCGACCGCTATAGTGGTAGGTAAGAGTGGTGCGAATTGTTGGGCTCGTTCTCCGATTGTGGCCTAAAAGAATGATGGTAAGAGGGTGATGAACTTAGCGATACAGATCGCCTCGCGGGCTCCAAATATGTCCTCCAATCCTCTTGAGGACTTGTGCTCATTGTCGCAGACGGAGTTCGCCGGTGGGAAGGTCCGGCCTCGTGATCGTTGGGGGCGTTGAATGGCCCCTTTCCTCGTCCTCCTCTTCGGAACCTTGGTGGCATTTTGTTGAACCTGTCAAAACAAACCAAGGAAACAACAAAGGAAAACAATAAAGAACAAAATAAAATAAATTAGGATTAGTCCTAAGTTCTTTATCTAGACTCGGAAGTCGAGGAATGTGCAAACTGTGTCATTGAGATTAAACACAAAAGGCTAGTGTTTAATTCACTCAATGTTGGCACTGATACCAACCTGTCACACCCCGATATTTCCACGTATTACCGGTGGGCCCGGTGGGTAGTATCGTGACGTAGTTGATATCATCATAGACAATTTATCACAGTTTAATACACAGCGGAAGTCGAAAGATAATAATATTACAAACCGAATGAAAGTAATATTAATTATTACAAAAACGGTTGTAAGGGATCCACAGGCGGATCAAAGTTAAAAGGAACATTGTTCAACAGATTTATAAACATCTAAGCTTGCAAGACTCTTTGTTGATGCTAGGAGTAGCCAGCCTATTCCGCCTAGTACCTGCACTTAGCCTTTTTGGAAAATACGTCAGTTTTCACTGGTAAATACAATTAACCGACTCATTTTGAAAATGTTTAAGAAAATTGATTTAAATGCACAAGGCACAAAATATCTTTTATAACGTGGGATAATTATTTAAAAATAAACTTGTTAAAGAATTACATGTTTATTATACGTTCAGTAGCTCGGGCTGAAAACCGGGTTAAAGATTAATAGACACACCACATAATACATCCCACGGCGAGTTATTCTCGAACAGGTGGGTACATTATTCTACATACGCACCGACAGGTGTATGCCTACACCTCGTGCTTAAGTCGTGGCCATTTCAATGAATGAGCCGAGGATATCTAGGACATGGTCATTAACCCCCCAAAGGCTTAGAATAAACAAAACAGATTTAACGGGTTATCTTAATAATTTAACCTTCATACGATTAAAAATTCAATACCCGACCAAGCGGTATTTTATATACCGTACCCCAAGCCCGTATAAGGGAAAATAAGTTAAAAGTATTTACCTGAGCAAATTGTACAAATTTATCCCAGACGTACAAATCAGCAAATGCAGTTATCTTTTATTGGGCTCCTAAATCTGGAACGAAGGTTTTAATAACCTATTAGTGTCGCAACCCCCAATCCTTATACAAATACAGGAACGGGCGGTCGCGAGCCAGTTTTGGTGGTATCGCGTATTGTCTAATTTGGCAGCGGAATTTACATCAGGACCGTAGTTAGGAAATATTTTATCAAAGTAAAACACCACATTTTATATAAATAAACATATTGGGATAAAACCCAAGTTTTTATTACAACTGATTTATAGGGATAAATCCTATTTTATTTGAATTCAAACGCCTTCTTTATTTAGGTAACTTTTATAGCCACTTTTCCAAGCCTTCAGTGCTGTCCAGCTGGCTTCTAATTGGCTTTCACATTGTGTTACCTGAAACGCGTTTTAAAAACATTTGTCAGTGGGTAATACTGGTGAGTGAATCCCAGTTTAATCAAGAAACATTAATTTAATTTAAACAGTATTGAGAGCGATTACAATGTTTACATCTACCCAATTACTCATTCAGTACTGTCAATCCTGACTGGTGGGTCATATTACACATTGGCTAACTCTTCGTCCAATGGTAACGTATCTCACATTTTGTATACAAAACCCCAACATACCGGCAGTAATCGTAGAATTACAAAGACTCAATCACTGCTAAATTGCATTGTAAATAGTTAAGGTTTTGTAAAAACTGTTTACAAAAAGGAGATTACTCACATTGCTGTCTTAGATTATCCTTTAGGGTTTCCTGGTGACAATCTATAATTTACACAAATGCACACGTGTTAGTATAATAACCCATTTTAACATTAGTAATACCCTCCCCGAGACGGCATTCCAACGACTACGTCGGGCAGAACCACGACAGCCGTTACGGAACCCTAGATCAATCGGGCAGAGTATCTAATACGTATCCAGGGGTTATGATACTTACAATGGAGCAGAACTTCGCTATTTAGGGGGGGTATAATACCCGTGTATAATGTATACTACGTAGAATTGAGAGAAAGAAAGACAATTTTGAACGATTTCGACTGAAGACCCGGTGCCTGCTTATATAGGGGCTGAGTTTGATTTTTACGCGGCCCGCGTAAGAGTAGACAAAGGCCTACGCGGCCCGCGTCAACTCTGGTCAACGTTGTAGCTGATCCGGGTCATCGACTAGACCTGCCACGATGATGACACGTGTCATCACCGCGCTGTGCCACACCTTTGATCTCTAGCGGCCCGCGTAAGATCCTTAAAGGTTCTACACGGCCAGCGACAAACCCAAAAAATCATATTTTTAGTTATTTTAATAATATTTAAGGTATTCGGGGACCGTTTTCACGCATGGGGTGTATTTTTGGACATATTGGGATATTTTAAAATATATTAGGGTGTCGGAAAATTTATAAGGGTGTCGGTTTAGAGTTGTTATATTCTCCCCACCTTGTTTCAGAGCTCGTCCTCGAGATCTATTGGAACAAGTGTGGATATTTTCGTTGCATCTCTGATTCAAGCTCCCATGTGTACTTAGGTCCTCTTTTGGAGTCCCACTTTACTTTGACCAGAACCAATCTTTTATGCTTGAGGTTCTTGACTTTCCTGTCTTCAATCTGTAGAGGCCTTTCTACAAACTTGAGTTGTTCGTTTACCTCTATATCTTTAAGAGGTACTATCAGAGATTCATCAGCTAAGCATTTCTTGAGATTAGATACATGAAACACATCATGTATTCCTGCCATTTCCTCTGGCAGATGTAGTTGATAGGCTACAGGTCCTATTCTTCTAATAATCTCAAAAGGTCCAACATACCTGGGACTTAGCTTTCCTCTTTTGATGAATCTTACCACTCCTTTCCAAGGAGAGACTTTTAACAATACTTTATCTCCTACTTGAAATTCCAATGGTTTGCGTCGGTTATCCGCATAGCTCTTCTGTCGATCACGTGCTGCTTTCAGTCATTTCTTGACTTGAATGATCTTGTCAGTTGTTTCTTGCACTATCTCAGGTCCAGATAGTTGCTTTTCCCCAATTTCTGCCCAACAGACTGGAGTTCGGCACTTTCGTCCATAAAGTGCTTCGAATGGTGCAGCATTGATACTTGTGTGATAACTATTATTATAAGAAAATTCTATTAAAGGTAAGTGATCGTCCCAATTACCTTCGAAATTAATTACACAAGCTCTAAGCATGTCTTCCATTGTCTAAATTGTCATATCGCTTTGTCCGTCCGTTTGAGGATGATAACCTGTGCTTAGATTTAACTTGGTTCCCATTGCTTTTTGGAAACTTGACCAAAAATGAGAGGTAAAACAGCTATCCCTATCAGAAACAATTGATAAAGGAATTCCATGTAAAGAAACAATTTCATTTACATATAATTTGGCTAGCTGTTCCATACTGAAAGTTTCTTTCATTGGTAGGAAATGAGCTGACTTGGTTAGCCTATCTACAATCACCCAGATTGTATCATTACCTTTCTTTGTTTTGGGTAATTTGGTAACAAAATCCATTGTTATCAATTCCCATTTCCACACTGGCATTTCTAACTGATGTAGCAAACCTGAGGGTTTCTGGTGTTAAGCTTTAACTTGTGAGCAAGTTAAACATTTGAAACATAGGCTACTATGTCCTTTTTCATTCCTATCCACCAGAAATTCTTTCTTAAATCCTGGTACATCTTATCACTTCCTGGATGCATTGTATATTTAGACTTATGGGCTTCTTCTAATATACGATGACGTAGTTTCCTAATTTAGGTATCCACATTCTCTTTTCATGGAATCTCCAAATTCCATCTGTTCCTTGTTCTAATTCTTTAATCACACCTTTTAGTTTTTTAGTATCATCTTTGATTACTGATTCTTGTGCTTTTCTTATCTGATCATTTAAATCTACTTGTAGATTTAATTTAAGAGAACGTACCCTTTTTGGCTTTTCATGATACTTTCGGCTTAAAGCATCTGCCACTACATTTGCTTTTCCTTCATGATACTGGATATCACAATCATAGTCACTAAGCATTTCCATCCAGCGTCTTTGTCTCATATTCAATTCCTTTTGCCCGAAAACATACCTTAAACTTTTATGATCTGTGAATATGGTAAATTTACTACCATAAAGATAATGTCTCCAAATTTTCAAAGCAAAAATTATAGCTCCTAACTCTAGATCATGGGTTGAATAATTCTCTTCATGATTCTTGAGTTGTCTAGATGCGTAAGCTATAACCTTTTGGCGTTGCATCAACACACATCCATAACCTAATTTAGAAGCGTCACAATAGACTACAAAGTCTTCAGTTCCTTCTGGTAACGCTAATATGGGTGTATGAGTTAATCTATGCTTAAGAATTCTAAAGGCTTCTTCTTGCTTTGGTCCCCATTCGAATGATGATTATTACCAGCGATAACACAATCAAAGAATGATCAAATACGTAGGAAACATAACCGAAACAATGGTGGACACTGACCTAGAGATATAGAGTGAATACGTTGCAGGAGACAAGGCTTCGAATGATGATTATTACCAGCGATTCCAAAGGAGGAGGAGAGAAGCAGTTAGGGTTTGCTAATCTTTGTGTTTGCAGCCAGAAAGCCACGCACAACACGTTGTGCATATATACTCAACATTGTGGGCCGGATTTAACTAGGCCCGATAGAGTGTATGGGCCGAGATCAACTTTTAGTTGAGAAAGGTGTGCGAGTTTAACGAGTGTATACAATCCAGATTAATGTGTTGTCGCGTAACAATATAACGTATAATTATTTAACAACTTAAAATTACTCACTTTGAGATACTGCCAAGTACAATTGAACATCGTTACACGTGATCATGAAGCACGACGCAAGTTAAAGGTTTCAGGATTTAAACAATGCTGACCTTGAAGGTTCAGGTTGTCACATCATCCCCAACTTGAAAGAAATTTCGTCCTGAAATTTGATAAGTGACCCAAGGCAGCATGGTGTTAGGTCAGGATGACTGTGGATTTCCCCAGATGCCACATCATCCCCAACTTGAAAGGGAATTTCGTCCCGAAATTCACCAGGTTTATCAGGATGAGATTTGTTGGTTGGGAAAAGATGAGGATGTTTGAGCTTCATTTGATCTCCGCGTTCCCTGTCCGGCGGTAGTCCTAGTAATTCTTCTGGAAGTACATCTGAGAATTGAGATACTACGGGAATATCTTTCAATTCTTTTCCTTTAGTGTTAATGATTATGGAAATCATATACACTATGGATCCTTTTCTTGCACAACTTGCAGTTTTCATCACAGTGATGAATTTCGCGGATCGAGTTGGCTTATTTCCTTTAATTGTGATCTTTTCACCCTTTGGTGAACTTATTTGGATTGACTTTTGATCACATAGAATGCTGGCTTTATTGGCTACGAACCAATCCATTCCTAATACGATATCAAATCCAGCCAGATTCATTGGGTAAAGATTAGCACTAAACTTATGGTTTAAAATTTCTATTCTTGCTTCCTGCAAGATTTCAGAAATCTTAATGGTTTCTCCATTTGCTGTTTCTACTAAACATTCTTGTTTGAGTTTAGTTAATGGTTGGTTGAGAATTTTGAAAAATGAAGTATTAATAAAACTTTGGTTCGCACCAGAGTCAAATAATACTTTAGCAACAACATCATTAACTAAAAACGTACCGGCAATCACATCCGGAATCATTTTCGCTTCTTCGGCTATCAGAACAAATGCCCTAGCATTTTTAGCAGTCTTGTTGTTCATGGCTAGAGCTAGTTTCGGACAACTTGGCTCAATATGTCCTTGTTCTCCATAATTGTAGCATATCTTATTGTTAAGTTTCTTCCTGCGGTCTTCTTCCTTGTGTCCAGATATTTTGTAGAAATTGCAGTATATAGAGCATCTTCCAGAATGCTTTCTTTTGCAATACCTGCAGTACGGAGTGGAAGTAGAACCTACATTTTTCCCACGGTTGGAATTTCCATAGCGGAATTCCTGGGTAAAATTTTGAGGTAGGTTCCTCCTCTGGTTTTCTTCTTGTGTACGTACCAATTCATCGGTCAAGGTATTTGCTAATTCTACAGCTTCTTCAATGGTTGGTGATCTAGCTGCCTTGACTACATGTCTAATCTCACTGATTAATCCCCAGATGTAACGGGAGATTAATACTGGTTCTGGTGAAGCTAGGGTTGGCACTATTCTAGCATATTCGAAGAATATAATAGTGTAACCCTTACAGTCTACTCCAGTCATTCTAAGGTTTAAGAATTTATTGGCTATCTGTTCCTTTTCATTAGGAGGACAGAATTTCCTTTCAACCATATTCTTAAACTCAGTCCATTCCATATTATAGACTCTGTCACTTCCCCTAGACTGGAGAATAGTGTTCCACCATTCTAAAGCATCATTCTTAAACAGATTGGAAGCAAACATGATTTTGTCTTCCTCTGCACACTTGCTTATTTTTAAGACTGCTTCAGTCTTTTCTATCCAGCGTAGGGCTGCAATGGCTCCTTCATTGCCCGAGAATTATATTGGTTTACAAGATCAGACTTCTTTGTAAGAACAACCATAAGACATGGTTCTTCTTCTTTTTGGAATAGGAAATTGAAATAGTGGTCCATTGTTCACACTGTGACTAGGCTCAGTATGTAATCGTTTACTTCCATTATCACTTTTATTATTATTTTCCGCTTCCCTAACATTTTGGATGATAGCTGGCATAGCATCTCTAATTTCTTGGGTTACTATGTGTCGAATGGCACTGTTATTTATCTTATTATCATTATTTTGGTTTTCCCGATTTGCATCATTAGCCATCTGAATTTACAAACAATTACCAATTATTAATATTGCAAATCAATATTAAATGCAAACAATCTCACAACACAAACAGATTGGTCAAAATCGTCGTACATTGCGACATTTACTCTATTTTATAGATATGCATCTATTACAAATCACAACTGGAAATTAAAATACAATACTAGTATGCATCAGTCGTTATTAGATTATCTAATATATATATTATTATTATTTTTTTCAAGTCACACACACACACATATATATATATATATATATATATAGGGTTAGGATCAAGAGTGAACACCCCCCTCATTTGTGAACTGTGTGAACTCATCTTGGCCCTTGATTTATTTTTAAGATAATAAGGGTAGTATTGTCATTAGCAATTTAAACTTGATTTTTTTATTTAATTATAAACTTGTTAATATTGATTCATCAATATCAGTTACTATATTATACAACTTATCCCTATTTTCTTGTGATTCAATTGAATCACCGTTTAATTAAAATTTCAATTTCAAAATTCCTCCAAAAATAAGATCCACAAGTAAACCTTTTTTCCAGATTCAATTTCATTGACCTTCATCTTCTTTTTGAATCTGATCATCTTGTTCATCAAAGTTCCAGTCATCTTCTTTTGTATTTGATCATCTAATCACAAATATCCAAGAGACAATACGTAGTCCAGAAATCAATAACGTGTTCTTTACAACGATTAATCGTCTTGTTCTTTATTCTTTTGATTTCTTCCCTGTTATTTCGATTCACAAAACCACATGATTCACATCAGATGTTCGCCAATATCGGTGATTTTATTCACAGGAATCCAAGCAAAGGTACGAGTATCTAGTGTATCCGTATTCGATAATGTTTTCGTTACAACAATGGATCACCCAGGTGTGTTTTTTATGATCTTTAAGATGAATATACGTATACGAATGTTGTATCTATTCTATTCCTATCGTTTTTTGCTGCAGGCTTTTTCATGTTATTGTGTTATCCAAATGCTATTGTTATTGTTTTCGTTACAATAATGGATCTTTGAGCTTATTTGTATGGGAAGGCTGCCATGTTTCATCATGCATCCAAGGTGTTCGACGAAATGCCTGAGAGAAAATGTGGTCAGGCTGTTAAGTTCTTTTAATGCGCTTCTTGGTGCTTGTGTTAGTGCCAATAAGTTTGATAAGGTTGATGGGATTTTTAGAGAGTTGACTGGGAAGATGGGTGTGAATCCGGATATTGTTTCGTACAATACCATGGCCCAGGTTTAGTATTTTTAAATGTTTTGTTTAGCTAGGTTAACGAATCGTCCAGGTTTTATTTGATTAGTTTATGTGAATTGGCCAGGTTTATGTCATCAGTTTTTAGTTCATCGCATTTTTTATTTCAATCCGGCGGTTGATTTATGTTTGGATGGGTAACGTGTATTCATGTGCATATCAACTATTTTTTTTCAGTTTTGAAGCATATCTTTTTGTTGATGATTTTGATTATATAGAATCATGCCTTGTTTATGTATTCGTATGTTCTATTTTTTTACACATACGTAAATATCATAAGCAACACACAGTTTGCAGGGTTTTTTGTATCTTTTTTAGTTTAGTGCCAGAAGTTATTTTTTTCAAACATACACATAGGTTAACGAATGTTTTACGTTAATATAACACTTGCATGTACACATATGTATAGATCATAAGTAACACACGCAAGTTTTGTGGTATCCCAAGTCAAGGCTAGACAAATTATGTGTACATAAATGTACTCTAATTATAGTCGTTTGTTCTCTTAATGTTCAGAGTCGGTAGCTAGTAACGTATACGAGACACCTAATGGCAGTAGGTATTGGACGCCAGTTGTTCCGCCCGGTTGCAAACCCGTTCTAAAGGCGATATTTAGTTCAATGGAAGCCGCTATTGCAATGTATGAGAGTTACGCACAACTAGCAAGGTTTTGTACAGTTACTGGAAAGCACAGAAAGGGCTGCAACTATAAAAAGTCAATGTGCCAGAAAAAGTACTGTGAGTGTTATCAGGGTTGTTCACATCGCGGTGTAATGGTTCAATTCGTTTCAGATTCTCGCAAATTACTTGTCTTAGAGGTGTCTGTTTTGACCCGTATACTTATACAATGTGTCAAGTTATGTATTATATCTAACGGGTCAAACAAGAAAAACTAAAACTATTATGTTTTGCATTGTACAGATTAATGTTTGTTTGGTTTTTTCATTATGTAACATACAGGGGTTTTTACTCTGTTTTTAGGCGATGGTATGATCTTTGCTTGGTTGATTTGTTGTAGACATTTGTACAGAGGTTTTTTTTATTAAATACACTGGGTTATGAAGATTTATTAATACATTGTGTACACATGTGTATACTGCGATGTACACATGTGTATATTGTCTGCAACCTGGGTTGTACACATGTGTATACGCAGTCGATACACATTAACACATGGTCTTACAAACCTGGGTAGTAGTATAGATCAAGTTTTTGTAATAGGTATATATGTAACATGATGTCGCTCAAACTATATATGGTTCACAAAACCAACCAACGTAAGCAATAACACATGGTCTTACAAACTTTTAGTAAAATCATTTTGAAATTGACAGAAGGTACATTGAGAAAACTCATTGTTCTAGAAACATATCCCGAGTAAAATGTGTACTTTGTGACAACAAAAACAAGTTCTAACGAAAACTAACGTAGAATTAAACAAATGTAGCACATGGTTGTGATAAGCAGCTAAAACTGCTACAACGCTGGCAAAAACGGAACATTAGGCCTAAAATCAACCGATTAGATGACATGTACCAACGGACTCCATCCTTCGAATGTCACCGCCATATGAATATTTAAAATGCTTCTTTTTGGTGAGTCTGGTCATTAAACCCTCCATGAAAGATCAGAACTTGACAAATTGTTTAACAAATATTAGGAAAAATGGCACGATTGTTTAGTCCGAACACGGCCACTTCTACGAATAGTCTTGTCTAATGAATCCATTTGGGGAGCTTGAAGATCTGCATTTGTTTTTCTCTTTCTAGAATTTGGGGCTGTAGAGATTACTCCGTTTTCCTGTTTCGTTGCCAATAACTATACCATTTGAAAATGCATCAGCCCTATTCCACCTTTGGTTTCAAACACCATTTGCCTGCACATGCTCCATAAAATTAGACACTTGTATTGTCACAATAATACTTATGGATATTACAGTTTGTTCTTTGGTGTACACTGGTATGTTCACCTATGTACAACAGTCTGTACACATGTGCACAACAGTGCATTACATAAGTCTACACTATTCCAGGTTGCAGACAAATAACCAACCTTTTGTACACTTGTATTGACTGCTTATACACATGTGTACATAGTGTACAACCCATGTTGCAGACAATATACACATGTGTACATCGCAGTATACCATCGCCTAAAAACATAGTAAAAACCCCTGTACAAATCTCTACAACAAATCAACCAACCAAACATCATACATCAACGATTTTAAAACAAAATGTGCACACCAAAAATCATACATCATTGATTTTACAACAAATCAACCAAACAAACATCATAACATCGCCTAAAAACAGAGTAGATTAGAAAAACAAAAAAAATTACGAATTTTGAGTTCATTCCCTATATTGACGAATCCAACAACGACGGCAGCAAATCAAATAAACACGGGCCGGATAAGTTTTACATAAATCATCTTCCGAAGCATAATACACAACTGTATAATCATTTGAACGCTATTCACAAAGTGTATACTAAAAAAGTAACATAAATGGAAAAGACACGTTTCATCAGTATCCCAAAAACGACCTCACAAACTATTTATACACTACTGAACTCGAAACTATAATGAACGACATACACTTGTGTACTTCAGGACAACATAAATCATCTAACACAACCCAAAAGCTTAACAGCAAAATGTCACAAATAATGCCTAAAAACAGAGTACAATCAACTATCCTCTACAATTAACCCAAGTTTTTCATGAAAATTACTGATGTACTATAACAATCACTGATCAGAACAAAGAATCGGCTCAAAAACTTCATTATATAATGACTTGACCAGATTAAACAAACTCTAACTTCCAATTTGCATTTACGACGAGAAGTATAAAACAAACACAATGTACAACGACGTGACGAATCATTTTTACATTTGAAGTCGGCGATTGTTTACCTTTGCCCGGGAAATCGTATCAATCGACCTGCTACTTCTTCAATTCGACGTGTGTCGTGTGTATATAAACAATGACGGTAACTTGTGTTCAAAGATTAAGAATGCGTGTTTTGAATATAAGTTGAATGTTAGGGTTTTTTTGCAACTAAATCTGCTAGAGAATAGGGATTGAAGGAATCGAGAAGATATGGAAACTATTAAGTTTCCAGTTATTAATTTAATAAATTTTGTATTTACCCAAATACCCTTATTCATCAAATTAAAGTCATAACTAATCAAAAAATTACCATCATGCCATTACCATTAAATATCATCATCTAAGAGATGGAGGGTCAAGATCTGTTCACTTTGTTCACAAGTTAATCATATATAGGGTGGGGTTCGGCTACAAAGTCCATTTTTTCTACAAAGTGTACAAAGTCATAAAATACCACAATTTCAGTCATAAAACACACTCAACCCCACAAATAACATAGTGGAGATAACTAAAACACAATATCCAAACCCTAACAGTCCTTAAAAACTTGAAACACACCATCGTAGAATTGTGAATATAAAACACAACATGATAATCAACATAAAACATACTAATGTTAGTCATTCGATAATCAAAGCTTTATCATCCAAAACACAACACAAAACCCACAAATATGGTGTTTTAGTAATCTTCACAATGTTATTTGTGAGTTTTGAGTGTGTTTTATGGTTGACATTATGGTGTTTTATGACTTTTTATACTTTGTAGGAAAAATGAACTTTGTAGCCAACTCCCACCCTATATATATAAATATATATATATATATATATATATATATATATATATATATATATATATATATAGGGGACCGCTAAAATGAGAACCACCTCCAGTTGTAAGAACCGTGAGAACTTTTTGATCCGGGGCGAGTTGGACCAAAATTTTTTTTCATAAACGTAGATGCTTGTATTATAAACACATTTGTAAAAAAATATTCAAAAAAAAATGTCGTGTGTGTAGTTTTGAGCACCACAAGTTTGTGTTTACAGTACCCGTAAATACAAACTTGTGGTGCTCAAAACTACACACACGACATTTTTTTTGAATATTTTTTTACAAATGTGTTTATAATACATGCATCTACGTTTATGGAAAAAAATGGTCCACCTCGCCCCGTACGGTGTAGTTCTCACGGTTCTTACAACTGGAGGTGGTTCTCATTTTAGCGGTCCCCTATATATATATATATATATATATATATATATATATATATATATATATATTGTGAGGTTCATTGGGGAACACTAAAAAAGTGGGGAACAGTGGGGAACCGACTCAAACGAACTCCGATTGGACTCATTCCAGCGGTGTTGGAACCGTCTCGTCGAACCCTAACTAGGATCTCTTAACCCTAAACCCTAAATCATAACCCATAAACCCTAAATAATTAGGGTTTGGATTTTAGGGTTTAGCTTTAGGGTTTAGCCTTAGCGTTTAGCTTTAGGGTTTAGAGTTTAGCTTTAGGGTTTAGGGTTTAGCTTTAGGGTTTAGCTTTAGGTTTAGCCTTTAGGGTTTAGCTTTTAGGGTTTATAGTTTAGATTTTACGGTTTAGCTTAGGTTTTAGCCTTGTTTTTTAGCTTTAGGGTTTAGAGTTTAGGAGTTAGGGTTTAGGGTTAAGAGATCTTAGTTAGGGTTCGACGAGCCGGTTCCAACGCCGCTGGAATGAGTCCAATCGGAGTTCGTTTGAGCCGGTTCCCCGATGTTCCCCACTTTTTTAGTGTTCCCCAATGAACCTTCCCCTATATATATATATATATATATATATATATATGTATGTATATATATTATTACTATTACTACTCATAGGGGTTCATCCAATATTGCATATTACGCTCGTCATACTTCCAGACGAGTCTCTCCCCTATTTGCCTTATTCGTTCACTTTCATCTAACAACTCCTCACCAAAGGTGCGAAGTTCTTGCACATTCTCAGTGCTTATGGGTGGTGCGGGTGCTGGTATCGGGTCAGGGTACTGTGGCATTGGTTCCTCATGTGGGTATGGATTCTCTAGGATTTCCCATATGTATTGATCATTATCAAAATATGGGTCTAGAGGGTCGAGGTTTGGATAGGGTGCTACTGGGTTTTGTATGGGCTCCTCTAGTGGGTAGCATTGTATGGGTCATGGTCTGGGGGATGCGGTGCTGGGACTCTAGGGATTTCGGCTGGGTCGAAGGCAGGTAGTGGAATATGGTCAGCTGGGTCAATTTCTACTTCCATGGATTGTGTTGGGAATAATGGAAGTGGTTGTGGTGCTATGAGTTGTTCTAGGTTCGGGTCTGCGGTTGTGGTAGCTAGGATATGAAAGTTGGCTAGTCTCCTATTGAGTATATCTTGAGTTTGGGTGTTCATCTCCCTATTCGCGGCTGTTAAAGCTCGCTGTTGCTGTAATTTTCTCATTCTTTTTCTACGCTCGTGAGCTCCCCGACTGAACCATCCTCTCTTTTTGGTAGGGAATGGCTCCTCGGATTGCGCCTTGAATACCAAAATCCATTCTTCGGTATCAGCTGAATACCCCGAGGGGGTAGGCTGGGAAGAAGTTCCTTCGTCTCTAGTGGAACTGGACAATTGACGGTAAGCGTCCGACGATCCTTGATCACTCATACTGTAAACTAACAAATTGTCAAATAACAAAACAATAATATACATGTATGCACATAATTGCATAGATTATTTCCTAACAGAATTGACAATTTCATTGTCAGCAGAACACTTCTGTGGCTGAAATTAGTGGCTCAGGCTCTGATACCACTTCTTCTGTCACAACCCCCGGCCCCTATCTCCTGAGAACGGGCGGCCGCGAGCTCAGATTTAGTGGTATCAGTGGCTTTGTCATTTTAGCAGCGGAATTTAAATCAGGATCGTAGTTAGAAAGTATTTTATCAGAGTAAAATACCACATTTTTATAATAATAAACACATGGGTAAAACCCAAGTTTCTATTACAAACATGTTTATAGGGATAAACCCTATTTTATTTAAATAAAACATCTTCTTTAATTATGTAACTTTTATAGCCACATTTTCCAAGCGTTCAGTGTTGTCCAGCTGGCTTCTATTTGGCTTTCACATTTTGTTACCTGAAACACGTTTAAAAACATTTTGTCAGTGGGAAATACTGGTGAGTGAATCCCAGTTTAATCAAAACAGTTTTTATCATTTCACAGTATTGAGAGCGATTACAATGTTTACATCTACACAATTACTCATTCAGTACTGTCAATCCTGACTGGTGGGTCATATTACTCATTGGCTATCTCGTTGTCCAATAGTAACTTGTTCCACATTTTGTATACAAAACCACAACATACCGGCAGTAATTGAAGAATTACAAAGACTCAATCATTGTTAATTATATTTTAAACAATTAAGGTTTTGTGAAAATGATTTGGAAAAAGGTTTACAAAAAGGAGATTACTCACATTGCTACTTTAGGTATTTTTCCTGTGATTTTCTGGTTATAATCTAATAAATTAAACAATGCACACGCGTTAGTATAATAACCCAATTTACATTAGTTATACCCTCCCCGAGACAGAACTCCAACGACTACGTCGGGCAGAACCTCGACAGCCGTTACGGAGCACTAGATCAATCGGGCAGCGTATCTAATACGTAACCGGGGGTTAAATACTTACAACGAGGCAGAGCTTCGCTAATGAGGGGGTATTATGCCCGGTATAATTTTAACACAGAATTTGAGAGAGAATTGTGAATTGTGAGCGTCGAAAAATGAAATCTGATGGCCTCTATTTATAGGTCTGGTCGTCCACCTTGGCGCGGCCCGCGACGTAGGGTGTGTAGGGTCTAGCTTTGTCTGGACACAAGTGTAGAGTTGACACGATGCTGCCACGTGGCAGCTCAGGGTGTCGCCCTGATCTAGAGCTGTCGCGCCCCGCGTAAACCGAAGACAAGGTCTTCGCGGCCCGCGAGCGCCAACAGAATTTGATTTTATTTTATTTTTGTTAAATTAAAGGTATTTAGGGTCAAATCTCGTATACGGGGTGTATTTTAGGACGTGTAGGGACGTTCCAAATATTTTAAGAGTGTTGGAAATAATTTAGGAGGGTTGTTATACCCGACGGCTCTGGTTCACTCAGAAGGGTTTCTCATCTGGAGGCGGCGATGGGGGTGCTTGACCTAGGTGGTGCGACGGCGGCTCTAAAGAAAGTGAGATGTAAGTTCTGTTTTCTCTTTTTCATTTTATACACTACATAATTTACTTTTTGATTTTACTCTTTGAATGGTCCATATGTAAATCAAGTTACTGACCTGGATTTTTGTTCAAAATGGATTTTGGTTGTTTCAAATATTAAGAAGTGTAAGAAGGATTTATAGAGTGACAAGTGTCCAATAACTTAAAACTAAACCCACTACATCACCACCAAAAACCTAAACACCCACCCCCACCCCACCCCACCACCACCCAAAAACCTAAACCCTCCCCCCCCCCCCCAAAAAAAAAAAACCTAAAAAACCTAACCCCCCCCCCCCCACCTCCACCCCCCAAAAACCTAAAAAAACCTAACCCCCCCCCCCCCCACCCCCAAAATACCTAAAAAAAAATATAAAAAAAACTAAACACCCACCCCCACCCCCACCACCACCCAAAAACCTAAACCCCCACCCCCCACCCCCTCGGCAAAAAAAAAAAAAAAAAAAAAAAAAAAAAATCCCCCCCCCCAAAAAAAAAAAAACCTAAAAAACCTAACCCCCCCCCCCCCCCCCACCCCCAAAATACCTAAAAAAAAATATAAAAAAAACTAAACACCCACCCCCACCCCCACCACCACCCAAAAACCTAAACCCCCACCCCCCACCCCCTCGGCAAAAAAAAAAAAAAAAAAAAAAAAAAAAAAAAAAAAAATTTTTTTTTTTTTTTTTTTTTTTTTGGGTGAGGTGGTGGGGGGGGGGGGGGGGGTTGGTGGTGGTGGATGTTTAAGGTTTTTTTTTTTTTTAGTGGGTTTTTTTGTGTAGTGGGTTTTTTAGGTTATTGGACACTTGTCACTCTATAAATCCTTCTTACACTTCTTACAATT
This sequence comes from Helianthus tuberosus, assembly GCA_030545235.1. Lineage (NCBI taxonomy): Eukaryota > Viridiplantae > Streptophyta > Magnoliopsida > Asterales > Asteraceae > Helianthus > Helianthus tuberosus. The sequence goes on from JARYGA010049741.1 coordinate 162,061, forward strand.
AGGATCCTTTGTATTTGATCCTAATCCTTAGTTTTGTTCCAAAATGGGTTCGAACTTGGGGTAAAATAATTTGTTCAAAAATGAGTTATAGAGCAGACGTTAATGAATATGAGTTCTTTGAATATGGTTTTCGGAATCTAAGTTTTTTAATATAGGGATTTGGAGAGAGTAGAGAGAGAAAGGCATGAGTTTGGAGAGAAAAACGACTAGGAGAAAGAAGCGGCGATGAGCCAGCCATGGCTCCGGCCACCTCCACCAAGGTCGACCGTCATCTCACCAACTCCGGCCAAACCAGGTATTTTTAATTGGTTTGGTTGAGATTTTTTTGTTTGATTTATTTAAAGTTTGGGCAAATGGTGGTGGATGGTTATCATGGGTTTATGGGTTTCTGCTGAGTTCATTTTTTTTACATTGGGTTAGTAGCAGGGTGGTTAAAATTAATCTAAGGAATTAACTAATTAAGTAGTGATTGGAATATGAATTACTTCGATGAAATGGCATTAGGGAACTCAAGTTGTAAAATGTTTTGTCTAAAAATGAGTAGAATTCGAATTGTATAAAATTAATTTTGATTCCTTTAAGTCAAGAAGTCTTTGTTATCTATTTTGTGGATTTATTTGTATATGGTATTTAGATGTTTGATGAATTGACATGGTTTTTAAACATTTGACACCGTACGTATAATTTTTTTTGACAATCGACACCGTACGTAAAAAAAAACATTTACGTGTAAGTTTACATTCCACATTTAAAAAAACTTTTACATTCTATATCGTACGACATAATTTTTTGTAAAAGACAGATGTAAAATACATTTACATCGTTGCACTATCTAAGAAATTCTTTTTATACTTGTCTTCGTAGGTGTTGCGGTGTGTTTTGGCGAATGAGGATGATGAAGATCAACATTGGCTTTAGCTTTACTTTATTTTTATTTTTATTTATTTATTTTTTTTTTTTTTGAAATTAGGGAAGTAATGCAAAAAGGTTAAACGTTGATAAGTTACATTTGTGTAAATAAAATTTACAATCGGGGTGTAAAAAAAGTTTACAACCGCAGCTTAAAAAAGTTTACAACAGTATTGTAAAAAAAGTTTAAATTCTTTTAACAAGGGCGTAAAAAAATTTACAACTGGGACGTACAAAAATTTACAACCGAGGGTTGGGGTAAAAACAAAAAAAAATTACATTCGACACCACCTTTACGTGTGAGTTTACATTGATCATGGCAATGCTATAAGTGTAAAATCTTTTAACAGGGGCGTAAACTTTTTTACGCCCAGGTTGTAAAGTTTATTTACACAAAATTTGACTTCTGTAAACCTTTGAAGGGTTATTTTCGTTTAGGGGTGTTGGTTAGTAGGGATGTAAAAATAAAAATAAAAAAGTACCCTTTAGTCGATTGTAAATATAACATAGACATTCCAGACCCGGGGGGGGGGGGGGGGGGGGGGGGGGTTAAAAAACATCAAATGTAAAAGAAAATTGACAAAAAAAAGGTATACGGTAAAAAAAACGGGTTATTTTTTGTCGAGCGTAAAAAGATATCAAACGTCGAAACATATAAAATGAAATACAAAAGTGAATTATAATTCTTTTTACATCAACTGTAAAAAATAAGTAAAAGAAACAAAAAGCATCTACGTGTGAGGTTACATTCGAATGTAAAAGTTTGAAAAATGTTTTTTACGTACGTTTGAAAAATATTTTTACGTACGTTGTCGAATGTAAAAGTTTTTTTTGTGCACAATGTCGAATTACCATTTTTTACATACGACAAAAAATGTTTTTTTTCCGCCTCTGATCGTCGGCGCCGTAAAAAACATCAAAGGTAAAAGAAAATTGAAAGAAAAGGTTTACGGTAAAAAAAACGGTTATTTTTTGTCGAGAGTAAAAAGATAACAAATGTCGAAACATGTAAAATGAAATAAAAAAGTGAATTATAATTCTTTTTACATCTGCTGTAAAAAAAACATGTAAAAGAAAAAAAAAAGCATCTATGTGCGAGTTTACATTCGAATGTAAAAGTTCGAAAAATGTTTTTAACGTACGTCTGAAAAATGTTTTCACATACGTTGTCTAATGTAAAAGTTTTTTTTTTGCATGGTGTCGAATTACCATTTTTTTGCATACGACAAAAAAATGTTTTTTTACTCCTCTGATCGTCGGCGGCGTAAAAAATATCAAATGTAAAAGAAAATTAAAAAAAGAAGTTTACGGTAAAAAAACGTTTATTTTTGTCGACCGTAAAAAGATATCAAACGTCGAAACATGTAAAACGAAATACAAAAGTGAATTAAAATTCTTTTACATCTACTGTAAAAACATGTAAAAGAAACAAAAAGTATTTACGTGCGAGTTTACAATCGAATGTAAAAGTTTGAAAAATGTTTTTTACGTACGCTTGAAAAATGTTTTTACATACGTTGTCGAATGTAAAAGCTTTTTTGTGCACAGTGTCGAATTACCATTTTTTTTACATACGACAAAATTTTTTTTACGCCTCTGATCGTCGGCGGCGTAAAAAACATCAAATGTAAAAGAAAATTGTAAAAAAAGGTTTACGCTAAAGCTAGTTATTTTTTGTCAATCGTAAAAAAATATTAAATGTCGAAACATGTAAAACGAAATACAAAAGTGAATTATAATTCTTTTTACATCTGCTGTAAAAAACATGTAAAAGAAATAAAAAGCATCTACATGCGAGTGTACATTCGAATGTAAAAGTTTGAAAAATATTTTTTACGTAAGTTTGAAAAATGTTTTTTACGTACGCTTGAAAAATGTTTTTACGTACGTTGTCGAATGTTAAAGTTTTTTTTTTTTTTGTGCACGGTGTCGAATTACCATTTTTTTACATACGACAAAAAAAATGTTTTTTTACGCCTCTGATCGTCGGCGGCGTAAAAAACATCAAATGTAAAAGAAAATTGAAAAAAAGGTTTACGGTAAAAAACCAGTTATTTTTTGTCGAGCGTAAAAATATATCAAATGTCGAAACATGTAAAAGAAAATACAAAAGTGAATTATAATTCTTTTTACATCTCTGTAGAAAAACATGTAAAAGAAACAAAAAACGTCTACGTGCGAGTTTACATTCGAATGTAAAAGTTTTAAAAATGTTTTTATGTACGTTTGAAAAATGTTTTTACGTACGTTGTCGAATGTAAGTTTTTTTTGTGCACGGTGTCGAGTACCCATTTTTTACATACGACAAAAAAAATGTTTTTTTACGCCTCTGATCGTCAGCCTAAGCTCCTCTAAACGTAAATCTATTTTTACAAACGTTTGTAAAAATGTTTATTTTACGTATGTTTGTAAAATGTTTTTACGTACAGGTGGTGGATATAAAAATTTATTACGTGCGGTGGAGAATGTAAACGCCCTGTTTTTTTTCTTTGATTTTCGTAAAAGTTGGGGCTTTTATGTGCAAAAGACGAGGATAACGTAAAAAGACAAAATTTACATGCAACGTATTATGCATTTTAAATATGAAAAACCTCGTACATCTTTAATTTATTTAAGTATATTTTGTTTTGTTTTATTTTATTTTGCATAAATCATTATATTGAGATTGAAAGAAAGTGAGTTGACAGGAAAGAATGACTGATGTCTCAAGACAAATCCCTAAACTACCCCTTTTTGTTCTTTAATCATTTTTTATTAACAAAAAAACTGATTCAATAAATCAAAATTAAAGATTTGATCTAAACCATTCATATATACAAGATCAATGGTGATGAATGGTTTCTACGGTTCTCATCACTAGGGCTGTTCATTTTTATCCAAAACCCGAAACCCGGCCCAAATTCAAAGCCACCCTAACCCGAATTAGTGAATATCTGAAAAACCCAAACCCGAGAAACCCGAACCCCACCAACCCGAACTTTAAATGGTTCGATTATCGGGTCACTTTTTCCCTACTAAAAACCCGAACAACTCGACCCGAAACCCGCAAAAAACCCCGTACATTTATTGTTTTTTATTATAGAAGTGTTTCGGTTTGGAGTCTTTAATATATGTAACCTTAAGTTTTGGGACTTTTAAATATTATAATAGCATATCATCGAATAATGTTTCAACTTTGATGATATTTTTAAAGTAGTAATATGAATTTTGATGATATCTTGTAAAAAAACATTAATATTTCATTTTACATCTAAACCCGAAAACCGAACAACTCGACCTAAACTAACACGAACAACCCAAAACCGACTAACCCGAACTTTAAATGGGTCGGTTATTGGGTCAATTTTTCCTAGACAAAAACCCGAACAACCCGACCCAAAAAACCCGAAACTCGAAGAAAAATCCCGATAACACCCCTACTCACAACTCGGTACAGTTCTCATTTCCTTATATATATGTGTGTGTGTGTGTGTGTGTGTGTGTGTGTGTGTATGGTTAGGGTAAAATGAAAACTTATACGAGTTGTGAGAACTTAGAGAACTTGGCCTTACGAAAGGTTTTTTCAGAATTTATTTTTACCAAAAATCCTAAAAATCAAATTTTCCAAAAAAAAATCCAAAAAAGTATTTTTTTTTTTTTTCTTTTCATTTACGGCAGCCGTAAATGCTGTAAAAAGTGATGTCATGCTTATGTCATCAGCTTTTTACATGACATCGCTTTTTACAGCTGCTGTAAGAGACCGAAAAACACTACTTCAAAACTTTTTTTACCGTAGTTTTTCTAACATTTTAATCTAGGGGTGTAAAAAAAAATGGGGGCAAAATCCCCCCCCCCCCCCCCAAGCTAAAATGCTAAAAACTAAACCCCCAAAAAACCTAAAAAAATCAAAAAAACACGCAAAAATTTTTTTTTAATATTTTTTACATTAAAATCGCTACTTTTAGTAGCCAAAAAAATTAAAAAAAAAATTGGCTACTAAAAGTAGCGATTTTTTTATAAAAAATGTTAAAAAAAATTGTGTTTTTTAGCTATTTTTAGGTATTTTTTGTTGTGTTCACATTGGTTCTCGCGGTTCTCGCAATAAAGGGTGGTTACTAACGGATCCTTGTCATATATATATATATATATATATATATATATATATATATTAAGGTTATACTCATACAAAACTTTCTTAAAATAAATATAGAAATTTCCAAATAAGTTCCCTTAATACCAACAAACCCCCATAATTGAATACAATAGTACAATTATCCTAACTCACATGGAAGCCTTTCATTGGACATATCATGTTTTCTCTTCTTAATTTAATATATCGTAATTTTAGTTCTCTCTATATATACTCTTATCTTGCATTGCATGATCCACATCCTCTCTCTATCTCTATAGATGATTGACATCTTTAGGGTGAACTGGGTGGGTGCGGTGTGTCCTTTCACCGCGCGGCAACACCGTCGCTGACTCTTCCCTCACCGCGCGGCAACATGGACCGGGAGTGTTCACCGCTTGTAGGGGAGAGGAGGGAAGAGGAGAGAGAGGGGTTCCAACTAATCATGCATTTTTCCTTTTTTTTAAGAAATGGTTTGGGTGTAACCACCCCTTGTGATTAAGTGTTTGAGAGGAGTTAGAGAGGGGAGTTGACATGGACGAAGTTCATTGGCTCCGGTTAGGAGAGTTGAGGGGAGCACCCCTCTCACCCTTAGTTACAACACGTGAAGCAATAGCATACGAAGATGGTGCAATGCGCGTGAAGCAATAACGGATGAAGCTGCCAGCATGATCTAAATTTTTCTTTAAAATCAATAATAAGAAAAGATCAGATCATGCGACACCTTCATCTGTCAATGTGTCTCACGAATCTACAAAATTTAAGTTCTTGTGAAACTAGAACTCACGCAATTTCCCTTTCACTATGTGTTTCTATTTCTTTCAAACAATGTTTTAAAATCCGGTTTTTATACGTATCAGATTGAGCTTAGAAACAGTTAACCAGGTGTATCAGATGGTTCAACATGGTGTACTGGACGGTTTAACCAGTTGTACCGGACGATTCAACCGGTACTACTGGCCGGTTTAAACCGGTTTTTAAAACATTGCTTTCAAATCATTTTTGGTCTTACTCGGATAAGACTATTTTTTTAGTCTAGCACTTAATATTGTTTTTCTTTTAAACATTTTCTATATCTTTTCTTCTTAATATAAATTAAGGCTGGCAAATCGTGCCTTAACAGGTTTAACAGGTTTCTGACGGCGCGCACAACATAAGTTTCAAACATGATTATGACGCGTTTAACTACTTTCTACCTCATGTTTATAAAACAGTTTTGTGTTTTATGTATGAATAAATGATAGATCCTAACATTGTAAATTTAATTATTTTAAAAAATAAAAAAGTCAAAGGGTGTATTTTTCAGTCAAACAGGTCTAATCGTGTCTTAACAGGTACCCAATTGTCAGCCCTAATATAAATATATAATCGTATTTACCACTTAAGGATTGTGCAAGTTTATTTGATTTCCTTAGGCCTATAGATTCTTGATCCTGTTGCCTATAGAACATTCTTTTTTCAGCTTTTATTTATTATAAAGAAGGAATATTATAAAAACGTATGTGTAATATAGAACAAATCATTTTTGTGACAATAAAACACAAATTACAAAAGGTTCCACAACAAAAATAGCCACACTAGTCTATCAAATATTCAAATGTTAGGTCTGTCAAACAGAACGTCATCGTTTTATCTTCTATCAAAATTCATAAATCAACGAAAGGTGGTTTTACACTGGCCTGTGCTCGGCTTTGGCTCGAAACCTGCATTCAAGAAACAATCCTATAGCCTAATGAAACCAAATCCCATGGCGAATCAAACATACCAACTTCTCGGAAAGTAAAAAATCGCAGTCTCGTTAACTCAAATCTTCTATGAATAGTGAACCGGCATCATCCCTGCACATATAAGTAATATTGTTTGAACGGGATATGTATCAAGTTATTTTAGAAAATGTTTGGAATTCGACAAGATTGAAATTTTAAAGGAGATATAGTATTAGGCTATTTATGTATTATTTGTGATTAGCATAGTCTAGAAGCTATATATATGAAATATCAACTCTATTATATACACTAATACACAATCGAATATACAATCCGCTTCATTTAAAGCATGTGAAAGTTGATTAATGATCAAATTGTTGATACCTTTACCTAGATTTCTCTATCAATAATACAAGCTAGACGTCGTTCCCCGTCTTTAACTTGTGATGGCGTACTAGACTAGTTATGTATTCACCCGAGCTCGACCAGGCTCGAGCTCGGCTCGGCTCGTTGGTAGTTTCTCAAGCTCGAACTCGGCTCATTTATTATCTATTAAATAATTATTAAATAATTTATATAATAGACTCGTTTATGCTTGCGAGCTCGATAAGTGAAAGCTCAGACTCATTTCCTAAACAAGTTTATTAATAGGTTTAGGCTTGGCTCTTAAACAAGTTTAATTAAGCTCGGCTCGGCTCGGCTCGTTTACTAAACAAGTTTAAATTAGGGGTAAATGTTATTAAATATCATTAGAACCTAATATTACACTAAGGCTCGACGAGCCTGACGAGCTCACATGCCAGGCTCAAGCTCGGGCTCGATAAATAAACGAGCTTTATTTTAGGCTCAATAAGACTCGGTTCGTTTCGAGCTTTTTTACGAGCCGATCTCGAGCAGCTCGTGAGCCACTCGGCTCTTTGCACCCCTAGTAATATCAAACTTTGTATATAAAGCTCTTATGTGACTCTATTATACATGATAATATACAATACCTTTATGGTTCATCTAGTAGCAGTGTTGGGAAATGGGTTGATACAGGTTCACAAGTTGTATTTAGTACGGGCCAAACAGGTTGGGTTGGCTAACAAATTTTTTTAATAAATAGCTAGCGCGTTAAATATAATTTATAAAGGTATGTCATTACAGTGATCATCTAACTATTCCAAGCTTGGTATGATATTTACCTTATTCTTGCATTATTGTTGTACTTGTCGATGTATCTGAAACATCCAATCAGCGTAACCGCTCATACCACCAACCTGGTCCTCGACTAAATTTAAAAGTAAAAAGAACCCTTCGCGGGGTTGTTCGCCTTGTCTCACGAGATGACATAACTGATAATATGATTTATCAGCCTCTCTAAGTTTCTTTAGTATCCCCATCAGTTTTCTTGACATTTCATTGTTACGTTCAGTCAGACAAACCTGATTCTTTAAAAACATAATCATTAGTAATACGTTAACAGAAATTGCAGAATTGTTTAGGTTAGTGAGAGATAATAAAATACTATTGAGACGTGAAGTAACTGGTCAACATGTGTTTGGGTTTAAATGGGTCATCTTTTTAGTGAACATTACAACAATAATCTAAACTTTTGAATAAGATGGGTCGTGAGGCTGTATGCAGTAAAAATAAACCGACATGTTTTAATCCATTTTACCTGTTCTGCTTTTAGATAACTTTTATTCGACCCATTTTAGATATATAACACAACCCAGATTGACTCCATAAGTCAATGGGTCAAATATGCCACCTCTTACTATATATATAGCAGTTGATGTATCAACAATAGCATAATAGTTAGATGTACAGTAAGATATAAAAAGGATAGCTAAAGATAACAAGTTAAATGATTTAAAAGAACAAAAGTCACCCAATGTATGATCAAAGTGTTCACAACCTCCTAAATTGGATTGGAATTGGATCACCATCTTAGTAATATTTTTTATAAGCATAATTAATATAACATTTTATTTATAAACAAGAAAAAGATAAGACAGAATGTTGGCTCGTTCACAGATAGAAAAAAGGTAGAATATAAAGAAAAGCAGATCAACAAGATTTCTGAAAAGAAAACCGTTAGGTTATTTAAGGTCGATCATACAGAAAAGTAGTTCGAGTGATGAGGATGTTAGTGATCACTAACATGATTATTATATCAATATGCATAAACCATGGATGTGTAAAAAAAGCATACCCTTGAGAAATCTGTAGCTGGATCTTCCTCAACTAGATTCCTGGCTAAATCGGGTGAAAGCATGCGGCCAAACCACACAACAAAACGAAAGCCGTCATCAAATATATAAATTCCTCTAGAATCTAAGCTCTCAGCAACAAGTGGCAGCCTTTTACAAACTCTGTCAAATTCATCATCCACAGCAGGCGCCTAAAAGTATACAAATTGTTCAGTACAAGACTCACAAGTTGGAATATAAACATCAGTAGAGGTGGCAAATGAGCATGGGTCCGTAACAGGTCAAAATAGGTGGCAAATGGGCATGGGTCAGTAACGGGTCAAAAAACATTTTGACCCATATGGCTCATTATAAAAAAAACATAATCCGAATTGACCCTTTCATAACCAAATGGGCCAAAATTGCCAACCTTTTGACAGAGCGAACAAGAAACTCAATATGTGCGAACACAGCTTACCTTGACAAGATACTCGTCTACTCTTAATAAGCTAGGATATAAGAGCTTTAACATTTTTTTAACAGGTAAAGCCATCATGGTGAAGCCTGCTGCACAACGTTCATCAAGCTGAGCATCAGCATAACCACCACGAAGTGCTGTTGATTTACATAGCGATAATCCATATAAGGGCAAATATTTGAGTGATTCTGGGTAGATCATCCTGCTTCCTACACGATGCTGCACTGAATATAGTTTTCGATATTCTTTCAGGGCTTTCACTATTTTTTGTTGAACAGCACTACGAGCATCTTCCAATTTATATGATAATGATTTCTCGATTGCTGCAAGATAATCAGTTCATCATTTAGTGATGGATATGTTAAGCACAGGTATAAAGTGAAAATGATCATTAGCAGGGCAAAATGGTTGAGGTTAAATGGGGTCGAGTCCCAACAGTTTTCTATCTTAGTGTGTCATATATGATTGAGAATACTATTTAAAGTACATGGATGGTCCCCGTGGTTTACCAAATTTTAGATTTGGTCCCTAGCTTTCCAAAAGTACACAGATGATCCCTGTGGTTTGCACTTTGTAACGCATTCAGTCCCCAGCCAACAAATCTAAAGATTTTAGCATGTCCAAGTTAGGAACTAAACGTGTTACAAAATGCAAACCACAGGGACCATCCATGTACTTTTGGAAAAATTTGGGGACTAAATGCATTACAAAATGCAAACCACAGGGATCATCTGTGTACTTTTGTAAAGCTAGGGACCAAATATTAAATTTGTGTACTTTTATGTATTCAAGTACACTTAGAAGACTTTCGATCATTCAATCCATATGGCGCATAACTTTTCTAGTTTAATCTTTTAACTTAGCCTGTTTAACAGATGAAAGAATGTGTGGGTTGGGTAACAGGTTAAAACGACAGGTCAAAACGGTTGAAGGTTTTACGAATTTGAGTACACGTTAGAAGACTTTTGACTGATTAAATCCATATGACACGTAACCTTTTTAGTTAAATCTTTTAGCATAGCCCATTTGACCCGTTGAAAAATAAAACATAGCCAAAATCAAATCATTTATAGGGGGAGAGAGAGAGAGAGACTTATCTTACCTAACCGACTAAGCAAAGAAACAACAGCACCAGTATCTGCCTGGCGGTACATCTCTCCTAAATCTGCAACCACCGATGCTGCAGCGGTGTGTACTCTAATACGCCTTTCACCGCAAGATGCAGTGTATCTTTTTGTGGTTAAGTATTCATAAACGTAAAACAAATGTCAAAGATAGCTTTTTGCTACATTTTTTCCTATTTGACCTCGTTACCAATTAAATATTAACCCTAATTGGCCCATTTTCACATAAAAGTTAAATTCAAAACAGAATAATTACATGGATCCACATGATATGAAGAACCTTAACAAAATAACTGAAGGATACAGTAACGCCACTTGGAAGTACACAATCTGCGTTGTAAGCAATGTCTCTTCAAGAGCAAACTGCATTGCATAAGCTTTATCACAATCAACTGCGGGAAGTGCTATTAGATCCGTTGATCTTAGCATAAAATTCCCATGATACGAGGTGAAACGCACTCCTAGATAAAAAAAAATAAGTTCTTTGGTAAATTTTCACATGAAAATCAAATTTACAGTCTTAAAATTAACCCAACCTTTCCCACATCGGATGCGCATTACAGCTTCCCATGCAGTTTCTCTAGTGAGATCTCTAGACAACTCATGTCTCAACTTGTCTCTGTGAATTGCGGAATGAAAGCTTGGATAATAATATACCTGGCCGCCAGTGTATTTTGCTAAAGTACCTGCATGTAAATTAATAAAATATTATTGATCTTTTACAGGCATAAAACTGATATAACATCAAACTTATGAGAATAAAGACGACTTATTCCATGGGAAATAAGATTCAGTAAAATACAAAAAAACTAACTGGTCAAAGTGGGTAATTTTAGTTTCAGCCAGGTTGTGTCGACCAGCAAACACCTTTATTATGTAATGAGTCAAATATCATTACAAAACTATATTATAGTAATAAAAAGAGTAAAATGTCATTTTCGTCCCTGAGGTTTGGCCAGTTTTGAGATTTTCGTCCAAAGGTTTGTTTTTTCGCATCTGGATCCAAAAGGTTTGAAATTTTGTCATTTTTATTCAGCTCGTTAACTCCATCTATTTTCTTCTATAAGTCGGGGGTATTTTCAGCTTTTTTGTTAACTTAAAGGGCAATTCGGTCTTTTGAATACTTGTACATTATGCTAAATGCTTGTACATAAAGTGAAAAAGACTGAACTGTCCTTTAAGTTAGAAAAAAAGACAGAAATACCCCTAACTTAATGGAGAAAAATGGATGGAGTTAACGATCCGGATGCAGGGCCGGCTCAACGGTTTTGGAGGCCTAAAGCGAACTAAAGATATGAGGCCTTACACCCTTGCCAAAATTAATGTTATTATTTTCAGATTTTATAACTTATAATGTTATTTTCAGATTTTGTAACTTATAATTGGATAAACAGAAACAAAGGAGGTTCTTTTTGCCTGTACCAATTGTATTTTAAGCTTTGTAATTAAAAATAAAAAAATAAACAGAAATCGTTTATCCATTGTCTCGAACTCCTGACCTTCGTGTAGATAGACAGCAAATTCACCGCTAGACCAATATGCTATTCTGTCTTTAGTTGCCTTAACTCAAATATACATATATAAGCTATCAGTCTTTTTTTTCTAAACTTGTGGCCTTTCTCAAATGGTGGCCCAAAGCCCTTGCTTGGCTTTAATTACCCTTGGGCCGGCCCTGTCCGGATGAAAATGGCAAGATTTCAAACCTTTTGGATCCAGATGCGGAAAAACAAACCTTTGGACGAAATTCGCAAAACTGCCCAAACCTCAGGGACGAAAATGGCATTTTACTCTAATAAAAATCTAATATTTATTTAATAAAACGAATTAGGTGGTTTTATGCATATGAATACATTGCGGACAATGTCCAAACCCCTTCAATGCATATGACACGTTTCCTTTTAAATTTATATTTAGAAACTTCCCCATTTGACCTGTCAGATATAAAACGTTTGACCAGTTTATAGGTAAATGGTAAAAATTGCTGCATCTAGGGTTCTAGGTTAGTGTAGAATAAGCTATGAAGTTCCCCATTGTTACATACCTAATGAGGCTATATCAGTATACTTGTCACTAAATGCATATACATTCACTGCAACTTGGTATTTTGTGAAATCGGCAGCCATCTGTTTATAAAACGGGTCTTCTGGTATTCGTAAGGTATGCTCTTTATCTGTTCCATAAACACGAAGATCGTCTCCACGCAACTTCAAACGACCAACACCAAGTGAGGGAAGCGTGCTCTGGAAAATTAACAATTTCCCTCCAAGTTGACTCTGCATGGAGCAAATAAAGTTTTTTAGTGACGTGACAGTGTTAGGTAGAAACTATTAGTTGGAACAGCGTAACATATCTTTTTTTATATTTGTAATTGAAATAAAAGCATGAGCATGTTATTTTGTCTTACAAAAAAATGAATGTAGTTTCAAATAAGGGGCCTTATAGACATTAGATCATGGTAAAATATCATATCAGATTGTGCACAAAACTAAACATTTTATCTATGTTGTCAAAGGCGCAAGGCGCATAGTGGTCGCCCGGAGCCTAGGCGCAAGGCGCTTAAAAAGCGAGGGCTTTTTTTAAGTGAGGCGCATAGTATATTAATACCATTTTTAGGGGGTTTTAGACATGTTTTAGACTTATTTAGGGCTAGTTTAATTATAAGCATCAACAGCTATTACATTAATACTGTTTTACAAATATAATAAAATCTAATATATGTATATAAGAAAAATAAAAGTTGTTAAAAATAAGAAAATAAATTCTAAACAAGTCAAAATTCTGAAGTTAATAATAATAAATTATAGCAAAACAATATGTTATTGACATTAGTAGTTTTAAGCAAGGAATCGTAGGTATAATGTGTCTGTAGCAAAGTAAAAGGAAAACCAAATATACCAAAAATAAGAAAAGGAAACCTAAATGTCAGTAGCAAAGTAAAAGGAAAACCAAATATACAAAAAATAAGAAAAGGAAACCTAAATAATAAAACCCTAAAAGGGGAACAGCAAGAAAAAAACGCCGCTCTTGTAAAATAGAAGAAGTTGAGAAGAAAAAACGAAGACGGCAGTGATTGTTGCAGCTCACAGGTTTGTCACTTCTCTTTTATCTTCTTTATTGCGCCTGAGCCACGCTTTTTCTCGCCTGCGCTTGGCTCTGGGTGCTCGCCTGAGCAGCGCTATTGCCCCGCCTCGCTGCGCCTGAGCGCCTAGGCGCGCGCCTCACGCGCTTTTGACAACATAGCATTTTATTTTGTTCATTCTAAAATAATTAAGTTTTGAGAATGATATCCAAACCAATTGCATAAAGCAAACACAAGTTTTCAAGTACTCATACCCATTTTAATTCCACTGTACTATGAAACTATACCCATAGTGATCCGCGATAGCAAACCAAACACCACCTTGGTGTCAAATATGATTAGAAAAGCATAGTATTTCATTAACAATTAAGTGTATGAATAAATAGGATTAATAAGTCTGCATTAACAAAAGACATTTTGGGCGACTTTACCCGATTTGGCCCTTTCCTGTTTAACAGTATTTTTTTCTAATTTTTACCTGCTAGAGGAACATAACCCAAATAAACCCATCCATAAGTAAATGCGTACCAATTGCTACCTCTATATACAACTATAAGTGGTCCAGGTAGTTCAGTAGCGAATATACTACAAGGAAGACTCGATGTCCAAAAATCTTAGAAAAAATATAACACATCTCATGCCATGCAAATAAGTTTATGAAGGTGGAATCGCAAGACTTGTAGACGAACCGAACGAACATGAACAGAGGCATGTTCGTGTTCGTTCATTTAACTTTAACCGAACACGAACATATAATCGAGAACACGTTTTTTGTTCATGTTCGTTCATTAAGAAAATGGGCATGTTCGTGTTCGTTTATGTTCGTTCATTTAAAAACTAAACAAACAGTTCACGAACATAAACAAACAAACAAGCCTAAACGAACATAATTTAACAAACATAAAACAACACAAATGAACATCATTGAACAAACATAAACGAACACAAATGATCAAACATAAACGGACATAAAGTAGCTTTTTTATATAACTTATTGATTAATTACGATAAGTTCATTTTTATTACTAGAAAGCTCAATTATCAATTAGTTATATTTATATAAGTAGTTAGAAAGCGTCTTTTATGTTTATATTCATATAAATATAACTACTTATGTATTTATTAAGATTTAAACAAACATAGACGAATGTAAATAAACATAAACAAATTTACAAAAACGGACGTTCACGAACATGAATGAACGAACAACACGTGTGTTCATGTTCGTTTGTTTAATTAGATGAACAAATTTTTTTGTTCATACCTGTTCGTTTATTAAACAAATTTTTTGTTCATGCCTGAATCGCCCACCAAGGTTCTAAATATATAGGGTCCAAAAAACTTACCATAACCATATAAGCTGCTTTGAGGGCGGGCCCAAAAGCAGATTCCACATTAACATTGTCCTGAAACATAGAAGGCAAGCTATCCAGAAAAGCCTCCACCACAGGTCTGGATTCTGACAGGTTGACAAGAAGATCATCTGGCAATGGAACAAAAATATCTTCCAAATCTGATACGACCATCATTTGAGGCTGTGTCAAAGTTGACTGGAAAAAGTAAAACAAAAAAAAAGATTAGTCAACGTTATAATAAGAAATTATTATATGGCTGGCTAAAGTGCTAAACTCTAAACCACTTACCTTCATATTGTAAAAGTGAATTGTGCTGTCAAAAGTTATGAACCCAATTTGTGTTCTTGGGCTGCCCGGCAATTTATCCAAACAAGATTTAATGGTGTGTGCCATCACCTAACATAATGTATGCAAGAGATATAACAACAGGTCAAAAATGTGAACAGATATATCACAAGGTATGAGCTATCACTTATCAATTTATATATTAAAAGAAAAGGCTTACCTCAAGCATACCACTTTTAACTGCAGATATTGACACGTCAATCATAAAGAAGTATAATGGTGGCATTGGAGGCCGAACCATATACTCAGCTGGAGCAACAAATTCCACAGACCCCTTTGTAAGCTCGGGATGTTGATCAAGATCAACTCTTTTTCCAGTGGCATCCAAATGAGCGAAATAATCATTTTGCACTGTATATTATGGATAGAATCATAGAAATTAGACAAATTACTTAGCATAAAAGTTCCATATGTGGCAGAGAATAATCAATTATATTCTTTACACTGGTGATGAAACAGCATAAAAGAATGATTTGGCACATTACTGAGGCCACATGTGTTTAAACTTTATAGACTATGGACGTATATTAAACATATATACAACATAAGTGTGTTAGATAGGATATAACTGGTGGTGAAATGGAATCCCAAAACATCAACAAAAAAAGGTATTCAAACTCTAAACATATATAGCTTTACCATGTTGTCAAATTACTGTTTTTTCTGTTTAATTTTAAACGAACACTGAAACATAGTTCATGTTTTGGTACAAGAATTTTCAAAGTATTACCATCATTAAGTAAAGCACATATATTGCACCTCCACTTTCTCCCACCATCAGTAAAAGTCACATACGGATTCACATAAGTACGACATCTTCTACAACGAACGATACCCATTGTGGCAAAGTTAACTACTGGCACTTCCTCCTGAACAATCAACAGTACATAAGCCAAAGTAAAAACAAAAACATGTTATTAAACAGCACATGTTTAATGAACGAATACTCACCCCCTCAGGAGGTTCTGCCAGTGGACAAACAACTGCTCCAAGAGGCAACTGCCACCTGGAAACCAAAGACTGTGAATTCGGTATAGCACTAGTCGTAAGTCTTAGATATCTAGAATCACAATTCATGGGATACATCCCAGCAAAAGACGTTGGTTCCACATCACCATCCAGTGGTCTTGGCAACGCTTTAG